>SCDZ01000323.1:0-190730 GCA_004143845.1 Drosophila lacertosa
AAAAAAAAAAAAAAAAAAAAAAAAAAAAAAAAAAAAAAAAAAAAAAAAAAAAAAAAAAAAAAAAAAAACAAAACAACAACAACAAAAAAGCGCCATGAAACTTATTGTCTGCCTTCTGATTGGTAAGCCGCAAGCAGGACACGAGGATGGGCAGCAACAAAAATTTGTTCACTCTCATTTCTAGCGAGTTTTGTGCTCATGAGCAGTGCTGAGGATTGCACTTGCCCGCCGGAACCGGAAACGGAACCCACTGAATGCCCCGAGGTGACAACGCCGGAGCCGACGTGTGCGCCAGAGACGACGACAACGCGAAGGACGACAACGCCAACGACAACGACTAGAACGACAACGACGCCAACGACAACTACGCGAACAACGACTACATGCACGACAACGACGCCAACGACAACCACGCGAACAACAACCACACGAACAACAACAACGACATGCACAACAACGACGCCAACAACGACGACCAGAACAACGACGACCAGAACGACGACAACACCAACGACAACGACGCGAACAACAACCACGCGCACAACAACCACACCGTGCACAACAACGACACCGACAACCACAACGCGCACAACGACAACAACAACAACAACAACCCCGTGCCCAACAACAACACCCACAACCACAACGCGCACAACAACAACACCGACAACAACAACACCGACAACAACAACGCGCACAACAACAACACCGACGACAACAACCACCCCAGTGCCAACCACCGGCAAGCCGTGGTGCCCCTGGAGGCCATGCGGACCCGGCGGCAAGCCCTGCGTGGGATGTCCTCGCCGAGGACAACTCTGCATGGAGCTGCTCGCCCAGCTGAACGCGATCGAGCGCAAGATCAGGCGCTGCGTCTGTGGCCAATACCCGTGGCTGTTGAGCTAAGCGGTGGGGGCGACCAGGAGCAACCAGGAGCGACCAGGAGCGATCAGCCCGAAGCACCACAAACAGAAGATGGACCCAGTATTGCGACCGATAAGTTACACGCGATGACAACTATTTGAATACTATCCACGGATTGCCGCCAGGATTCGTTGATGAACTTTGATTGTTTTTTTTTTTTGTTATACATTTCCAAATAAATATTGTTGCATTTAAATGAATACGTTTGTTCAAAAGACATTTGGCAGTTTAAACAAATGCTTACCAAGGGGTTTAAGCAACAACAACTGGCGATAAATTTGTTGAAGTTCAAGCAAGCATCTAATAAAAATTACAGCTATCAAAACATTCATCAATTATTGATAGTCAAACCCTTTTATTATTAAAAGCACAATATAACAATTTGTGGTCTTATTTATAAGAACAAATAGATGAAAAAATCTCTTAAAATGTTGGATTTATATTATATACAACACCAAGAAATAATTGCTATTCTGGTTACTTGTTGATCTTATCTCGTATGCTGATTATTTAATCAGCCTTAAAGCTAAAAGACACTACAGTGCTTATGCAGGGTATATTTTTTTTCCTAGAGATTTGATTACTAATGATAAATATCACTTACTAAGGCAACCACATAAATACAAACGTATACTTAATTTTATTTTAAGCCCAACTTCAAAAATTAAAATAATTAAAAATAATTATATTTGAAAAATTTTAGCATTGTTCAAGAAAAAAATAGTGATTGTACATTAAATGAATAAAAAAAATTTAATAACTTTATTAGGCCGTGCTAACCTTTTTTCAATAAATGTTGTTGCTTATATTTTGCACCTCAGATTATCAATAAAAAAAATTAAAAAAAACAGAACCTTGAACTTGAACATGATCGATATTTATACAAACATATGTATGTATATATATTTTTATTGATTGACAGCCTGATTAAACAACTATTTACGTGCATGAGAAAATTAGGTTGCATTTATTTTTATTCATGCACTGTTTACGCAATTGTTCGAACACTGAATTATGGTACGTGGGCGACAACGAGACCTATTTAACAACCAGTCTGCGCGGCCAACAAGATCAGTTGCCGGGCGAAGCGAGATCAAAACTTTCACTCCACTTTCCATAGCAATGAAATTGACAATAGCCCTGCTTATCGGTAGGGCCCAGAATATAGATAACTAGTATAACTAACTTTATATTTTTATATGTGTATCTGTGTGCTTTCAGCGAGCGTTGTGCTGCTCAGTCTAGTCGATCAGTGTGCGGCCGCCAAAAAGGCCACCTCGAAGACAGGCGGGCGCACCACCAAGCGAACAACAACCCCCAAGCGTTCGCCGGCAACGAAGCGAACGAGGCGCACAACAACGACAGAAACAACTGAAACGTGTGTATGCGAGCTGGAGACAACACCAACGGCAACAACGACAGAATGCGCACCAGAGACAACAACAACAACGACACCAACGACAACAACAGCACCAACGACGAGTACAACAACAATACTTTGCATAACTGAAACAACACCGACAACAACGCCGTGCACAACAACCACACAATGCGTAACAGAAACAACACCAACGACAACAACACCAACGACAACAACACCAACAACAACAACATGCACAACAACAACACAATGCGTAACAGAAACAAGACCAACGACAAGAAGAACAACAACGACAACAACATGCGCACCAGAAACAACAACAACGACACGAACAACAACAACACCAACAACAACCACTAGACGAACAACAACGACAACAACATGTACACCAGAAACAACAACAACACCCACAACAACGACACGAACGACAACAACACCAACAACAACCACTAGACGAACAACAACAACAACACAATGCGCAACAGAAACAACAACACCAACAACAACCACTAGACGAACAACAACGACAACAACATGTGCACCAGAAACAACAACAACCACTAGACGAACAACAACGACAACAACATGCGCACCAGAAACAACAACAACACCCACAACAACGACTAGACGAACAACAACAACACCCACACCAACAACAAGAACAACAACAACAACACAATGCGATACAATGACAACAACAACACCTACAACAACACCAACAACAACGACCAGACGAACAACAACAACACAATGTGCAACAGAGACAACAACAACACCCACAACAACGACACAATGCGATACACAGACAACAACAAGACCAACAACAACGACACCATTACCAACAACGCCTAGAACCCACAAGCCATGTCAGCCACGGGAGCCCTGTGGACCCGGCGGTTGGCCCTGCGAGGGATGTCCTCCACAAGGACAGCTCTGCATGGAGCTGGTAGCCGAGATGAAGGCCGTCGAGAAGAGCATTAGGCACTGCGTCTGTGGCCAATACCCGTGGCTGTTATCGTAAGGAGAGGAAGAAGAAGAAGAGTTCCAACATTGTCTCCAATAAGAAACTTGTTTGAATTATAAATGAGAATTTCAATTTAATATGTTAAGTTCACATTTTAAATTAAAGTTTTTTTTTTAATTAAAAAAGCTTTTGTTTTGTTGCTTTCAACTTTGATGGTTGTTATAGCCATGGCAACCAGATAAAATAAGGCCGTTAATGCAGCAGGCAAAATATTAAATATTCTTTGTATATTTAATAAAACCTGAAAGTTACAAGCATATGAATATATAGAAAATTGAAAGCTCAACGAATTCACAACTAATATGTATGTACGTACAAATTATAATACTTTTGTATACACCGTGCTGGCAACAGGGTATTGGCCACTCGAACTCGATCTTTGAGTTTGTTACAAAGACGTTCTTATCAAATGTTATTTACTATTGAGAGTTGCAAAGTAAATAACAAAAAACAAAAAAAAAACCAACGACAACAACGAAACTGTGGTCAAAGTTCGCCAACTTCAAAACGGACGAGTAGATGTCAAAGGCAGACAAATAAAAAGGGAATAAACAAGAAAAGCAGTGAAGCCATAAATGTGAAGAGCAAGAGTGCATTGCAAAAACTTTTGGCAGTGACGATGGCCAATGGCAAAAGTTCAAAGTGCAGAAGCGATAACCTGAAGCGGAAGCAAGTGCGGAATCGGCAAAAGGCAAGTTTAAGTTTTGTCTCTACCGGCAGAGAGCAGCGGCTACGGCGACGACGGCGTCGGCAGAGCTAACCTAGCAGAGAGCAGCTAAAAAGTCCAATGGGTGAACTAGCTCCAATTGGAGTTAAATGCGTTGCAAACAAGAAAAGTCCCAAACACAAAACAGACGCAAGAGCGCAACAGAAACCGAAACGAGAGCACAAACGGTTTGTTGTTGATATTGTTAGCATTGCCAAAGAGAGGGAGTGAAAACTAAGAGAGCAAGAGCGAGAGCGAGAGCGAAGGCGAATGAGAGTGCACAGGCATGAGCCTGCCGAAAACCGGGTGAGTAAGGAGCATAGCGCGAAAACAAAAACAAACGTGCAGAGGCGAACGGGCGAACTGAGAGCGCGAAAGACAATGTGAAGCAGCAGCCAGGAAAATGCGTCGCAAAAACACAGCGCAGGTGCGTAGAGTGCAAGTCATGTTGGCCGGCAGGACGATGCGAACAAAATACAAAAGCAAAAGCGGAAAAACCAAGTCTAATACAGTTATGCACATGCTTATATATGTACATGAGAAAAAAAAAAGAAACAACTCAAGACCGGAACAGAAATTAAAGAAGAAGGCGAACGCAAGCACAAAACAGAAACGTGAACAAAAACAACAATGTGCAACGTGCGTAGGCAACAGAGAGAGCCAGAGAGTGGGAGAGCATGGAATTGGGGTGCAAGCAAGAGAGAGTGAGAGAGAGAGAGAGCGAATACGAGAGAACGCCACGTTGCTAAATGTGAATGAAAACAGCAAAACGGCAACGTCGACGTTGGCGTCGACTTCAGCGCCAATGCTGACTGTGCAACAATTTGTTGCCGCCACATGCTTCATTCTCAGAGAGCGGGCCACACGAGCGAGCGAGCAAGACAGCTGTTAAATTGTGCAATAAAGGCAGCAACTTGTCGCCAGACATGACGCAAGCAACAACGTCGGCAGCGCTGCCGCCGCCCACACGCCAACGGCCACCTTCGGCTAGCTGCAATGTCCTGGGGATTTGTTTGCGCCTCGTCAACGTTCAGTTGGAGACTTTTGCGCCCGGTCGCGAGCGCTTTGCGTGCTTTTAACTATTTATAATGTGTCCCGGCCAAAGCTCAAAAACCTAACCGGGACTCGGACCCGCAGCTGTAGCCGGAAATGCAAGTCTCAATTTGAATTATATTGTAATCAGTCCAGAGCAATTTGTCTAAGTAGCCTTTGATTATGTTGTACATATGTAAATATATACATGCACATACATAAATATCGTAGAATAAATGCGACATGTCATTTGTATATCGAATAATTCTGTCAGTATTCAATAGAATATTAAATTGCTTTTATTGCCCCCAGCCAGCAAATGTGTCCAAAGGATGTCGATAAATTAGACGAATGAACGCACAAAATGCGACAATTTAGATCCTATCAAGTATTTGTATTTACGAGGAGAGTTTTCGTTAGGAGGCGAGTCACTAATTTGGACCTGGAAACGAACCAAGGATCATTTCTTTAAAGTTCGGATTTATGATCAAAAGTAAATTTAAAATAAATAGCAATAAAGCTATTTATTGAAGGCAACAAGGCAATTCAATAACTGGCAGGCTTTGTGGTCGGAACTAATCTGATTGCCTTTGATAGATTGTTAACTGCGTCAGTACGTTGAAAGGATAATAATAAATGTATTTGCTTTGATTTATTGCATTTCCTTTGCGCCAGGAATCTGTTCAATTGTGTTCGAGTTCGTGTGGCAGCGACAACTGTCAGCTGCCGCCCGCTGTTGCAACATGCTTCCTGCCACTTGCCACCACAGAACCTGGAACACCTGTATGTTTGGTTTGTTTGGTTCTTTTGAGAACTGAGCGCAAGGATAATTAAGAAATTATAGCTCAAACATAAAACTTAGAAGAAAACTTATGTTCAGATTTATAATTTTTCTATATCAATTTTTGTGTTGCACGTTCGTCATTCGCTTGGCCTGGAAGGGTATTCGCTTGTCGTTAGTCGGCAGATAAGTGTTTTCCTGGGTTTGTTGTTGCTTTCTGCGCTGGCTAAGTTTTTAATTAAAATTCCATGGAATGACAGCAGTTTAAGCACTCGACCTAACTTTGCACTCCGGCTCGCTGTCGGTGCACTTCTCAGGTTTTGCTTGGCAGGGCCGCCGCTTGTTACTCATACGCCACGTTGCGCGACACGTGCAGTTGACGCAACGTGTGGCACGTATGTACGTGGCACAAGCCAGGCAACTCAAGTGAACCAGCGAATGACAAGTCAAATGGGGTTGCCGCCATCAACTTATTGTCAAAACCAAGAGTTTTTGGGGGGTTGCCCCAACTCCTGCCCGTGACTAATATCAGTCCTTAAGTCTTTTCCTAATCAATATGTCGGCGTATTATTTTGATGGCGCTTTTGCAGGACCTATTATCGAATCGATATACCATCCTTGACAACACTAATTACGCCCTACTCTATGCATTAAAGATGATCACGTGTCGCAAAAATAACACGCAAAAGACGCTCCAGTTTGTTGCACTAATTCTAATCCTTTCCTATAAGATATATTTGCTGCTAACTTAAAATGGAAATATATGTATATGTAAATATATTTTTTTTTTGTTTACTTTCCTTAACTTATTCCAAATTTATATTATGAAATGTATCATATATTTTTTTTGTATTTATTATATTTGTTTATAATCTATCAAGACGACAATAAGTAAATTGCTTAAGGGAAAGATACTTACTAAGGAATTTTATATGAATCAGTCCAAAGATTGTAAGTATTTTTAACATTATTTAAATAACTTTTCAATGCTTACTTCGATCAAGATTAAAATAAAATACTTCACAAGTCATTTAATGTGCAATCAATTGTATGCGGCTACAAATATGATTAAATGTATTTAAAGAAACTATATGTATGTATGTACATACATATGTATATATAGATCGGCAGAGAGCATCTACAATTGAGTTACAATGGCCAGGTCCACAGATATGCGAATGTGTGTGTGTGTGTGTGTGCAGCACATTGAGAACTTGGGCGGTCAAAGCCCGCATAAAAACAGCCACACTGAATGGCCAGATAGTTCATAGAAATAAAATATAAATATATCTTATACAAACACCATAGGCCAAACTAACAAAGTGCCATGGAATGTGCGACCGATAATAAGATACCCCGTAAAAAGTTCAAAGCTTAAATGCCCTGAGTTTGTTTTAAGGATATCAAGAATCATTCTTAATACTATAACTTAAATTAAGTTAAATAAACGTAAAAAAGTTCTTTATTAATGCTCAACGTTCCCAAATTAGATTTTAAAAGAGTATACCCCTCTTGGACATCTTATGATCACAGGGTATGCAAATTGACGGACTGACTGACCAACTGATTGCAGTGCGTCGAGTCCCTGACTCTGCTACTTGATTATAGGTTGCTGTTGTTGTTGCTGTTGTTGTTGTTGCTGTTGTTGGCAGTGATGCAAGGGCCCTAGTTAGTGATATGAATGCAGATAGAGCGGCAATACGTGGGCCAGGCATTTCCATTGTTTCGTTTTCCATTTTCGACTGCGTTCACGCTGCAATTGCAATTACAATTCTCTATTCTCTATTCGTATCTGTATCCGCATTTGTATCTGTATCTGTATCTTTAGGTGTATCAGTGTGTGTGTGAGTGTGTGTGTGTGCGCGCGTTTGTGTTTGGGCATGTTTGGTGGCTCTGCACACACACACACACAAGCACATTTGTAAGTCGCCTGTTGTGCCTCTTTTCATGCATAATTTTTCGTTGCCTCGCGTTTTGTTTCGCTTTTCGCATTACTCCACAAACCCCACCCACCCACCCCCTCCCCCCCTCACACACAGCCGCTGTCCCCAGCCCCATATTTAGCATTGAAAACGTACATTGACATAAATGCAATCAGCACGCGCCACAGACAGGGTGCAGGGTGCAGGGGGGTTGGGCGGGGCTGGGGGCAATTGAGGTAGGCAGATGAGCGACAGAGCGAATTGCATTCGAGATTGGCGGATTTGCATATTCGCCATTGTAATTGCTAATATTTACGCTGTCGCCAACTTGGCTATCGATCAATCGCCAATAGCACAAATCGCATAAAATTTGTATTTGATTCTCTTAGCTAAAGACTTTTGTAAAGGTATCATTAACTATCGGTTAGTTAATATCAACATACAATTTTATCGATTGTAAGAAAATCTATCGATAAATAAGGTTATCGAGAAAACTGATTTTTTCGTCTTGCACATTAGGAAAACGGTTATCGATAAATGTCGTTATTAAGGTTGTGGCCAAGTCGATTCGATTCGAAAACGATAACACTATCGATAACATAATCGATAGCTGCATTTAATTTTAGTATCGTTGGATATCTTAATTAGCCAAAATGCGAGTGGGCTTTAAAGAAATAATCACAAGCTGACTTTGCCTCGGAGTGCGTTCAATTGTTGAGTCCAGGACGGAGTCTCATTAACTGAAATGCCTCTCATATGGGAATGTGAGTGTGATAAACTCTATTGAAAGACAGCGTTGACTGTCTGTCTGTCTTCCTGTCTGTCTGTCGGTCTGTCTGTCTGTTTGTCTGTCTGCAGAGCGGCCCATTTGCACAATGCGAGCTGGCACTTGAGACACGGCTTAATTAGAGACGAGAGGCGACAAATTTGCTTGGTTGCCGCGTCGCGTCAAAGTCGCCACATAAATTCAAATTAAGGCAATGCACGGCTCGTAATGGGCCATTTGTGTTCCGGATCTGTGAAAGGATTGGCGCTGCCTCGCTGCAACTAAGTAGCCAATTAGGGGCATGCAACAAACTCCGAGCCGAATAATTAGCGAGACATTAGCGACAGATAACGAAGATGATGCTGCTGATTCTGGTGAAAACCCGTCTTGACTTGCACTGATGAAAAGGGCTTGCACTTATGGAAAATTGTAAGATTTTTCTGTCAGCTACGAAACCGTTAAGTGTTGGCATCAAAACAGTTGGAAAGTTCGCTCGAGAAGCTCGCCAAGAACTTGGCGAAAATAATGAAAAATGTTGTTGTTCATAAGAAAAACAAAATATTCAAGAAAAAGTAAAAGTTGCAAAGTATTTTTGACCAGCGCCAAACAAACTTTGATAAACTAAAATTTATGAAAATGGAAAGTTTTTAAGTATTTAATTTAGGAACTTTATGCAATATTAAAAAAAACAATATTAAAACTTGCTTCAATTTTAATAGAAAAATTGTATAACAACAATTTTGTAAAAAAAGAAAATAAATCAAAAGAAACAAGTACTTACAAATCTGTCGCCTATTTTTTATACAGATTTAAGTTTTTGATTCACTGGAAAAAAAGCGAAATTAAAATTAATTTAAAATTAAAATATCATTTATATATTTTTATGTGATCGAGGACTGCACAGATCTGAAAGTTGTGTGGGAATTTAAAGCGAGCGATATGGGCAATCGACACGTAGTCAAACACACACTGGAACACACACACACACACACACACACAGTCGAACACACACAGCCTGAGGGGAGTGCAACATGGAAGGAGCTCAAGTGCCAGAAGCAGAAGTAATAATTTGCTTTGGTTTTTGCCACAGCAGCTGCTGTTGCTGCAGCAGATGGGCGTGGCAGGGAGGCGGAGAACGGGGTCGGGGATCGGGGGTCGGGCGGTGGAATGGAAGGTGTGCTGTTTTCTCAACTGTTTGCATGCATAAATCAATCAAGCGGAGTGTTTGCGCATATACATATATATAAAAAAAGGGGGCACGAATATAAAGCTAGACCCGATATAGGGGTAGAAACAACAACAACAACAACAATTCATACATATGTACATGTGTGCACAGCGTGTGTGTTTTATACTTTGCAGCAAGTACTTGGAAAAGAACGCAAATCAAAAATGTTGACCAACTACTAAATACCCTATAAATGAAACAAACACACAACTTTTCTGTTTACCAACATTTTTATTGCCAGCCAAAGATAATAAAAAAATTTAAATTAGTTTTTTTTTTGCTTAAGAATTGTGAAGTTTTCTTTTTACAGATATGCCCTTTTGTATTTTAGCCAAGAGGCAGAAACGAACGCGTTCAAGTGTTGAATGCATCGCCCACTTTGGGGCGTCAAACGCACAGGAAGGCAAAACTGCGAAAGGACTAAACAAAATTGACAGCTACAAGCGGCCTTTGGCAGGACTTGGAGTCGTGAAGGCGTTGGCAAGTGTAGCTAAATCTTAATTTACTTAATCTTTTTTTATTAATTATAAATACTTAATTTTGAGCGATTTTGGTTTGATTTTATTGAGCAGTTTTTACTAAACGACATTTTTGTAAATGGCAAACAAAATATATGACTTTGTTTTTTTTTAGTTACAGTTGAATTTTTCAATATATTTTGCCTCACTGTGCAAGAAGCTTGGCGACGACAACAAACAAAAATGCTGTCGAGTTTTGATGATGCTGTTAAACAAGAGCAACAACAACAACAATATACTTTTGAGCAGCAGCAACAAAATTTAAAATACACTTCAACTTTTATGCACTTTTAAAAGAAATGAAAAAAAAATATTAAAATATTCCAAGAAAAATCAATTTATTTATTCAAAAATATTCGAAAAAAAACGTATTAATGAAAAGTTAACATAGTAATTTAACTAGCTTATAATTTACACTGAAATTCCCATTTGTCTAAAGATTTTGCTGACCAGAACAAACACAAAGGACATACAAAAAAAAATATACACTATAAAATTCAGCTGTTTTAGAATTTGATAAAATTCAAAAAAATTTTAATTTTGCAAAAAAAATACCAAAAATATTGAAATCTCAAGCAAGACTCAAAACTTATTAAGAATAGTATTCACAATATTGTATCTGTATCTTTTAGTTTGGTAGCTCAAAAAAATTATGTTTTTTTTTTTTTATTTTCGCAGACTTTGTAAATGAAGTTGGTGAAAAGGAAAATCTGGAAAAACTAGGTTCACCAACGAAACAGCGACATTGATGAGCTTTGAGTTGGCTTAAATTGCATCCATTTTGCAAAGAACTTGCATGCGAAGAAGAAGAAAAATCAAATACATATCTGCTGTGGGGGTGGGGGGGGGGGGGTTGTGTGGGTTGAAAGTAGCATGACTCACGATAAAGTTGAAGTACCGTCGTGGAAATCGACTTGTGCTAACTTTATTATCGATGCGACGGCGTCGCCTGCACGGCTGCCTGTTAAACTCTAATAGCACACACAGACACACAGACACACACACACAGACACACACACAGACACACAGGCACACAGACAATCAAAGTGCGACACTCTAATTAGCAGGCAGAAAATGTTGAAAAGCAGCAAAGCAACAAAGCAACAAGAAACAGGGCCCACACTAAAGACGAGGGCGTATTTTGTGCTGGGTTACGGTAACTTAAGCTTTTCACTTTCGAAATTCAGTGCCGCTCTACCCTGGCAAACGCAGACGTGCCACGCAGGGTATATATGTTTATTAACATAAGATTATCTATGTGTAATATTAATACCATTTAATTACCTTTAAAATATAAATTCCAAAAATGACTTATGACAAATGGAAAACTTGTTTAAGTCAACGAATTTAATTCATTTTTTGCACAGGGTATTTGTTAGCTGAGTTGATTTTGGCTGCTTGTTAGCAGTGCATTGGCAAGTCGTGTTTGCCTTTTGTAATTGCAGCGTTTGTTATTTACTTTTTGGTACTATGCAATATTTACACACACACACACACACACACACACACACACATGATGTGCTTATCGCAAGCGGTGTCTGCTCGCCCTTATGGATTCAACTTGTCCATGTATGTACATAGATATATACATAAATATATAAATATATATTTATATATGTACGAGGGGAAAAAATGCAAACACTTATCAGTGCTTGTGTTCAGGGATACGCGCCTCTATGGGCGATAGGGGGGAGGGGAGGGGGGGGGGGGTTAAAGCATAATCAACAGCAAAAGAAGAGCTGCTTGCAGCTGTTGCCGCTGTTGTTGTTGTTGTTGCTGCTGCTGCTGATAAGGCGGCAACTCTGCTAGTGAGTGCCCAGCACTTGAGCTGCACGTCGCAAGTGGCAAGTGGCATGTGGCATGTGGCATGTGGCAAGTGGCAAGTGCAACTGGAATTTGTGTGTGAGGTTTAAACTTGTCAAAGCCCTTGTTGTTGTCACTTTCATGGTCAGCTCGTATTGTTGTTGTTGCGGCTTTTGCAATCAGCCGCTTTGCATGTGCAAAAGTGAAAAAATGCAGAAGAAACTTCGGCAGCAACTTTGCAACTTTGCCCGGCAACTAATTGGAATTTGGCACGTTCTACCAGTTTCACAATATATGCACATATTTTTCACACACACACACACACACATATTTTCGATAAAATATACACTCATGTGTGAGTTGTGGCTGCGTTTAAAATTGCATTACTAATTGACTTTGTATGGCAGCCTGATAGTCTTATGGCCTCTAATTAAGCGTCATGTTCAGAGATTTTCTGAATGCAATTTTCGTCAACAATTCCGAATGTTAAAAGTTTCTGTCGCAAAACTTTGCAATTTGCAAAAGGGCAAAAGTGAAATAATTTGTGTGAAAGTTTCGTATATCAAATATCCTCACATTGCATTTAAATGACAAACACGTACAAATCCCCAACCAGAAAATACCCCAAGTACAAGTGTTGGCTGAATTTGAAATGCCAAATTTTCTGAATATTACTCAAGTACTCAATCGTAATGCTAGAAAAAAACTTATTTAAATATATTCTTATTGATGTAATACAATACATTTATACGAATACAATAGGGATCTAAGCATTATCGTTACACTACAAATATATGCATATATAGTAAGTATGTATCTGAACTTAATTGACATATTAATCTATTTATATGTACATATTTATAATATTCTTCAGCATATATGTATGTCTTTTGTGTTCACTTATTATCAGCGGTGTGTTGGCCAAGTGTACAGGAAATGGATTTTCTAACAAATGCAATTCTCTACAAAACATTCTTTGTTCGAGGAAACTCAGATACGATCACAAAGTATCTAGATACACACAGTGTGTGCATTTATGCGACATTACGTTCTAGATAGAGAGCCAATTTCCGTTAAATTGAATGCATTGACAAAGCGACAGACGTCCAAGGAAAGCGAGCAGCGAACGCAAAGAACGAAACGTAAATAGGCAAAATGGACAATAATTGCAGTGGGGCAAAAAAGAAATAAAACTGTTAATCGTATCAGTCGCTGCCAAACAAGAAAACATGCATATAGACGTATGTATGTACATCTGTATATACCTACTTATGTACTATATGTACATATTTAAGTATATACAAATGCATTGCCAATAATCAAGCGGAAAACTGAAAAACAAAAATAAAGATTTAATTCTTCTAATCGCAACAATTTATATTCTCTCACTAACCTCACGCACTGTTGCATTAATTTCTTTTTCCTCATCTCTCTCTCTCTCTCTCCCTCTCTCTTTCTCTCTCAAGTTCAGGAAACAAGTTTGCATTTACATAAGGCCATTTGCTGAATTTTGAAAGTAAAGTAGTTAGCGTAGTTTTGTTTTTATAGCCTTCATTTGCAACAACAATAATGAAGCTAAGGTAAATTTATATAAATTAATTTGAAACTTTTAAAAACTTTGTGTAAGCTATTTTTTTTTAATACAATTTTATTTATTTCTGTTGTAAAAGCAACACAAATAAAAATTTTGAAATATATCCTTATATCTAAACTTAACTATCTAATAGAGTATTTGTCAGTCGGCCATCTTGCACTTAAGTTGCCGCACTAAAAGTTGATGTGTGAACTAACTGTTTTTGCGTTTCGTGTGCAGTTATAATAAGGCATGTTACTTTGTTTGTCTGAGTTTTGCTGTGTTTGCTGTCGCATGCATCGAAACAATAAACTTGGAAATTTTTTCATAAATGCAAACTTATTTTTCGTCACATACCAAATTCGCAATAAGCTTTTTGACAGATAATCTCTTGCGTTTTTGTTTGTTTTTAACGCATTGGGTGATTGTTTTGCTGCTGGTGTTGTTGGCGCAAGGCGAAAATTTAAATGATGTGCTCTCTTAAACGCAGCAGCAGCAACAACATCAAACAAAGCAAAGAGAGCGCCGTAGCGCCCGCTCTCACGCACACAGAGACACACATGCACAAACGTTAACGCGTATAGAGAGCAATAACAAACATGCAAAGACAGTGCAAACAAAGAAAACAAAGCAAACAGAATGGGGATAAAAGCAACTGCATGCTATCTTCTCTCTTTTGCCTGCTCCCATTGCGTTTGTGCTTGTGTGCGTTCCTCTCTCGCTTTCTCGTGCGCGTGAGTATCTGTGTTATTTGCAATGCGTCAGCTTTGATTATAACCACGAGACAGCGACAGCGACGGCAGCAACAATAACAGCGCTCTCTAAGCCTCCCATGCACACTACCATCGGTAGTGCCGACTTAGTTTTACTTGTCTCTCCTCACGCATACAAAGGAATGACGAATTATATATATAATTGCTCTCAACACCTATTGGTCATGTAATAAAAGTTACTTAATTAGGAACATGGTAATAGCTGCAAAAGTCATGTTATTGTCGGTGTGGCACTCATATGCCCTGCCGAGTAGCGTGCTTAATCGACACGTAATTTATATACAAACATATATACATATATGCATACATACAGGCTTGAGTACAAAGGCACGGACACATTTAAGCTGTGTGCTCTCTTTCGCTCTATTCGATTTACTTACTCACACAGACACGGGTGCTTTAACACAAACAAATGCAGTCATGTGAATGCATTTATGACCTACAATAATAAAGAGGCGAGCCGGGCGTGGAAGCGAGATGGCAATAAACCAAGCGCGACACCCGCACAGATAAAAGAAAAACAGTCTCCCCAAGAAGAGAGAACTTTTGAGTGATCGATGGAGATGTGTGTTGTTTGTGCTTTTTAGCTTTTTTTGCGCTGAACAACGCCTTGTTTTTGTGTGCCTCAAAGCAACAAAAAAATCACGCGACGAAAACGTACGCGTTCAAACTTGTTTACAACTTAGCCAATGCGTGCGAGCGGGGGTGTACATATTATACAAATACGCCAATGTATGTATGGAAATGTATATGTGTGTCAGGGTGTGTTGTCGCTGGTAGCCCAAATGCAAGTGCTGGAGCGAGTGCCCTCCTCTCTCGCTCAGATGCCAAAACAAAACACGAAAAATATGCTCACTTTCATTAGTATTGGTATGCAAAACTTGTTTTTGTTCACGCACGCTCGCCGCTCTCTCTCCCTTTCTAACGCTCACGTGTCAGTTTCTCAGCCAGTTGAAAAACTATCAGCCGGTTTTTTTGTTTTTCTGACCGCCTGCAAGCGCGTTCTCTTTACGCTCTCTTCGTGCTTCTAGCTCTCTGCGCTTGTGGCTGACGTGTTTACTCGATTCGGTTATAGTTTTAGCTTCTTCTTCTATTTTATTTTTTTGCTTTGTTTTGCGCGACGCGCACGTTGCTTTGTTATTGTTGTCGCTGATGTCAGCTACACATACAAACACAAAGCCAGGCAAAGCACAAAAACACACAAACACAAAGCAGTGTCGCCGCCATGTGCGATATACACGTACATATACAGACATACGTATCTATCTTTCGACAAACATACGTATGTATGTATATACATTTGAACGTTTGATGATGGAACGCCAGGCAATAGCAAATGTGCAACGCGTGAAATGAAATTGAAAAAGTGAGCGATAAAAAATAACAAAAAAAAAAAAAAACAACATCGAAAATTGTATAATAATAAAAAAAGACTATAAGCTGCAATCAACAATTTTATTACGTACATCTGATGGATGTTTGTATGTGTGTCTGTCTCTCACTCTCTGTTACTCTGTGTGTATGTGTGGTTTTTGTGTATTTTACGGCAAACAAAATGCAAAATTAGCTTTCAGCCCATTGTACAATTAATGACAATTTGGTAAAAAAAAATTGCCTTTGTTTTTGCATTTCGGTCGCCCGTTTTGTTGTTGTTGCCGTGACGCAAATGCAAATGCAAAAGCGAAATTGCAAACAAAATCAACAAAACAACAAACAGCTGAAAATAATTATGTTTTGCTCTGTCAAAAATTAAGATATACAAAAAAAAAAAAAACACAAATTGTCATTCAAATGGACAAAATAAAAACGAAAAATCCCAATGGTTTTTTTCAAACAATTTTCACGCTGCGTGTGAAAATTATTAAAGCGTTGACATTGAAAATATGCTTATGACACTTGAAATATTTGCCATACGGATTTCGTTCTTTTGGTACAGCTAAATTTTTCAAAAAAAATGTTATACACATACATACATACATATGTATGTATATGCTTTTCGAGCCTCTTTTCGAAACTGAAAATGATTTTGACAACTTTTTGTTTTAAAGCTTGGATCGGAATTCTTCGAACCAGGATTTGGGCTCCAAAAATGAAAACAATATAAGCCGTATGAAAAGATTTTTAATTTTAACATTTTCGTATAAGAATGTAACTTAATCAAAATTTATAAATAAAAAATGTAAAATAATTTTTTTGTACAACATTTCCTCAACTTACGCAATGAAAGCTTGCCCTTTCTGAACAAAAGTGATCATATACATATACATACATATGTACATATTTGTATTTGTTTATATGTATATGTATCTTTCATATGTATGTATGACTATCAATGTACCTTTCTATTATAGAAATATTAATAATTAAATAATTTGCATTTAGCATAACCATTTAAAAAAAAAAATACCGTAATTAAATATTATTAAAATAACACTAGTATTGTCTACTATGGAAACAATTAATCAAAAATTAAGTTTTATATAAAAAAAATGACAGAATGTACAAAACAGATGTATCTGGAAAAAGTAAAAGAAAAAACCACAATCACATTTTCGATGAAGATCGAAGTGGAATATTATTTTTATTTCGCATTAAGTTGCGTAATTTAAAGCATTTTTTTTTTTATTTTCTTGGCCCTCTTAACGATTGCCAATCGCTTATCGCTTTGGGCCATGACTCGTGCCGGTGATGTTCGTTGCGGTTTTCCTTTCGCGTCGCGCTTTTGTTTGCCTTTGGATTTCATCATGGTTTGTGGCTAGAAGTCGTCTGACGTCCAAGTCGCCGCTGACGACGTCGACGACCCTGACCGAGCTGATACACACTATGTGTGTGTGTGTGAATGTGCGGGCGTTGGGCGGGGAATGGGAGTTGGTTTGGGATTAGTCACTGTGGGCCACAGACTAAATGGCATTTGAGCGCTGTGTGTTAAGGTTCAAGGTGCTTCAATTGCTGCCGCTGATAAGCCCAATGCCAGCTAACGAGATGCCCGGCGAGAAAACACAAAAATAAACACTATTTTCCCTATTTCGTTTATTCCCTAAAGCAAGTTATGCTATATATAAACCAGGCATATCGTACAAAATGCGATCGATCCTAAATATATATAATAAATACCAGGAAAACCAAATGTTCCCACATAGTCATACATACTAGGTCCAATTTATTTAGAGCCATAACTTTGTCAGAAATCTACCTATTTAGAAATTCAGAATGTTGAACTTCCTTCTATAATCCCCTACTGTTCAGGATTTATGTTAAGCTCGCTGCATGCTAAAATTGCGCTCGACCAGACGAAATCTATTCGCATTGGCAAATTGCATTGAGCCAACGGCATTTAAAGGTCGTGCAATGACTTTTTGCAGCAAATTAAAACAACAGCAACAACAACAATAACGTTAACAGCAAGGCAACAACTGCCTGCATTTTGTGAGCGAGCTTAAATGCGCGCTCTTCACTCTCTCTCTCTCTCGCTAAGCTTTTAGTGAGAGGGAGAGCAAGTGCATTAAGATTGCATTGTGGCCTGTGCCTGGTAAAGTTAGTCGCGAGGTTTATCATGTTCCAAAGTTCATGATAGCTTAAAACTGAAGTCTTATGCTTATTCCAACTTAACTAGTGATTTGTGTAGTATTCGAAATAATTTTAATTAATTAAATAATAAAACAATAGAATACTATACAATTGCACAATTTGTTTCCATTAAATCAAATTGCTTTGTTTTTAATATTAAAAATTTAGGTTTAAGTTAGTCTATTTTAGCACTAACTTTGATTAAAATAAGTAGCTGAAGCGGACAAATGCACTCTTGGGCGTCAATCAATCAAGCAATCAAACAATTACATAGACTGTCAGCACATTTACCTACTTAATTATAGTATAATAGGTTTAGTCTTAAGTGCTGTCAGTTAAGATACGGTTTTGATTTGCTGCCAACCAACTTTGTGTGATCTGTTTATGATTAAGATGCGATTATATAAACCAAAATTGAACGTTGCATGTGGCGCCATCTGTTGCCAGTTTACGTGAAATCACTTTCGCTTCCAAAAATCAGCCGCCCACTTTATTGAAAGAATAGCAAAAAACCGTTTGGAGTACGCATAAAACAGCAACAACAACACAAACATTTTTATTTTATATATTTATTTAATTTTATTTTTATTTATACCTAGGCTCGCGTGTATTTTGTTAATTGTTTTACAAATTTATTGGGGTTAAGGCCTTCTTGACTTGCCATTAATGTTGTTGTTGTTCTGTTTTTTTGCGCATATTTATTATTTTTTGTATTATATGTACATGTGTGTATATATAAATATATACATACATATATGCATACTTATAAATGAATAAATGTTTGTATATAGATGTGCTTATGTAAATTTTTTGTTCATGTGTCTTGGCGCTTTATTTTGAAAACGTGCGAAATGCGAACCGATTTCTCTTTCTTCCCAGATTTTTTTGTTTTCATTTGCAATTATTTGTATATTTTTAATATATTTTTTTTTGCTGGTGTTTTCTTTAATACGTTTTTTATTGTTGTCACTTTTGAACCAAGTGACATTTTCGCGTAGGCGTTAAACAATTTTCGAGCGAAAATACAAAAAGTGAAAACCCCCAAATAAATAAATAAGCAAACAATAATTAAGTGCCTGCCCATTACCATTAAAATAACAATAAAATAAAATAACTAAGCATAAAAATATCTATTTTTTCAAGTTGACAGACAACATTTGCAATGGATCAAAACTCAGGCAGATGATCGGATTGTAGCTCAAATTTATTTATAGTTGAAGAAACTGCAATTTTCTTCTTAAAAACATTTCTTTAAAAATAGTGGGGGTAGTCCCCTAATTGTGAATTCCTTATCTATGCTCAAACTGGTTTTCTGTTTAGTTGATTTTTTGTTTCTGATTTTTATTAAAACTGCAACGATTTGCTCAATGTGTGTTTTTAAATGCTGTTAAAACAAATTATTGAAGATCTTTTTTCATGTGTTATGGTAGCTTCAATTTATTTAATCACATATTTGATCGAACTGATTTGTTTATTCGAATCAAATTCTGTTTTGCAGCAGAACCTTTCTTACACATTGACATACGGAATAAATATTCATATGTACATGTATATATACATACATACATACATATACATATATGTATATGTTCATAGATATCTGCCAATACTACATACATATACATATATAAACATGTATGTGTGTAAGCAAAAATTTTCTGGCGACAAACAAGAATAAAGAAAAATTTGTTTTTGTCCGGGTCTCTATCGCCGTTTGTTGACTTGTCATCGTTGACGCCAACGGTAACGCCAAACGTCGACGCCGACGTCAGCTGCGCAGAGCCGCTTTTAGATATGGCTATAGAATTCTCAAGGTCATGCGCGCATGCGAAAATTTAGCGAAGGAAGCAACTTAACAAGCGAAATGCGATGGGTGTGTGCAAGAGTTAAGTAACAACAAAGAGCAATAATAGCAACTGCAGCGACTAGAAGAAGGAGCAAAGAAGAGGCGGCAAGCAGCGGGCAGCGGGCAGCGCGGTCGAGTTGAGCGACCCGCCTAGCAACACGTGGTCAGCCATGCCCCTTACCATGCGCCTGAGAGCACACACACAAATACACCAACACACACACACACACTTACTCACCACACCCCAGCCAAGTCGCAGTCCCAGCCCTGCCCGCTTACAGGTCCAGTTTGCTGCTATTTATAGACGCAGCACTCTTTGCCCGTACAAACAAGTGAACGTGTATCTCTGTGTGTGTGTGTGTATGTGAATAGATTGCATTGTGCTCCACGCCCACTCGACGTTTCACTTACGTGCCCAATCACCCAATTCGCCACTTCGCTAGCCGAAAACACGGCAAAATGCAAAGTGCAAACAATGCAAAGCAAAAACAGGCAAAAGTGAACGACTGGCAGATACCCTAAGTTCAAGTGCGAGCTGTCCGTACAATCAAATAAATAAACAAAAATATAAATTAACTGATTGGTGACCTAAGTTCTTAAAGTCTGAGATATGCCAAGAAAACCAAATCTTAAAATCGTTACTATTGAAGTTATACAAATGTACATACATACATGACTTAAAGAACAAATGAGAATTTATATATTTTGCCGAAACTATTATACCCATTTTTAATGAGTACAAAAAAGTTTTCGATTGATTTCGATGTTTTTCTGTTTTTTTTTTTGGTTTGGCATTGTTTTTGTGTTTGTTGCTGCGGCGCGACGAAAGCATAGCAAACGATAATAACAATAACAATAACAACAGCAGGAGCAAATTGGCAAACGTGCAACTTGGCGCATTTTTATTTGCACATTTGTTCTTCCCAAAGTAAAACTAGAACGCTTTTGTTTTGCTTTGCTCCTTCTTTCGTTGTGACGGTTTAGCTTTAAACTTGCTTAGTTAATCTAGGAGACTACAAGAGAGAGAGAAAGACATAGTCAGTCACCCCCAAAAACAAAGTTCAAGTGCTTTGTTTGGTGGCAGAATGTTTGAGAAGATTGTTCCAAGATGGATTAAGGGTATCTCCAAAGTTCTTTTATGTACATTCCTTAAAACATCTTGTATATGTGCTTATTAAGAAGAGAACAAAAGCCAGTATTACGTCAGTAGAAACCCATTAAATTGATATGTTTACATTGCTATTGTAAGCGAGATGAATAGATATGTTGAAAATAATCTGTGTGAATATGTATGCGAGATCGATAAGAGAAATTTCCATTTAATGGGCAGTTGTGAATAAATAAGAACGTTCTAAGAGATAATTAATTTACATACATATGTGTGCTTTATGCCAGATTTCGTAATAGCTCCAAGAAACCAGTTAAAACCGAAAATAATGGAATGCAATCCAGCAGCGCGAAGCGCAAACAAACATTTGGATCATGTGATCGATGGAGATGGAGAGTGTGTGTGAGCGGGAGAACGGGAGCAGTTTAAACAATGGCATTAATAATTTGTCTTATGCACAAACGTAACAACAATAACATTCGCTATTCGCTCAGAAAACGCTTTTGATGCTGCTTGCACTTGACGTCGACGTCAACGCCGATTGTGGCTGCGCTTTGTAGTTCATACTTGAGATGACCTTGAATAAGTTTAGTAACATTTCGCATTCTATATGTGTGTGCATGTGTGCGTGTCGCCTTATGCTGCCGCTCGCCGCATTGTTGCTGCTGCTGCTGCTTTCACTGCTGCCGTTTGTTTTTGGCACCTGATTGGACGCCGCCTTCGCCTTCGCTGCCTGCGTACCTGTTTGCAGCTGCGCAGCTGACGCAAAAAAAAACATTCGCCTAATAGTACAAACACACACACATATACGCTGGTAATCTCTGAGAGCGCCGCGACGCGTATATATATTTCTAGGTTATGGTCAAGGCGACTGCGACGTAGACTTGAAGGCTACACACACAGCCGCACATACATACAAATATTAATACACAAAAACAAAAATACACAAATCAAAATAGACGTGTGTGCATGTGTGTGTCTATGTAGTCATGCTCACCAGAAACCCAATTGAGTTTCGCGAGTCGACGAATTTCAGTGATAATTTTGTTGCTGCTTTCTTTTGCTGTTTTCATTTGTTTACGCACGAAGCCAGCGCGAAAGAGTTCCAAATAAAAGCCAACAACTGAGATATACTAGAAACTGCGCAGCTCGCCTGATGCGTCTGATTAGGCAGCGATAAAGGTGTGTTGAACTCTGCGAAAGCACTTAAAATATACAAGCAATCATACATTTATGCATACATATATATTTATACAAGATACGTGCTTGTGTGCAGGCAAAACATTGGCTTTACTTAAGTGCAGGTAGCGCATAGAAGTTCGACCCTAAGCTCATACGTCACAGCTTTGTGAAATCAGTAGTTAAATTTTTCTGCTTAAAAATATAATAACAAACTTGATTATGTTGAAAATTTTGTTTTAGGTCATAAATAAATGTAGTTGATTTTTAATAGACTTACTTTTGTAGGTTGTGTAGATTTCTGTATTTGGCTATATTTACTTGTCTTTTAAACCGAAATAAAATTAACTGCGCGCAAATTCAAACCAACACGTGAAGTTGGTCGCGCGCTAATTTGGAGACTTACTTGAAGTTGGCTGCGTTTGTGCATGTCGACATATCGATATTACTTTTTGTGGGCACAAATTAAACACATTAAACAAAGGCACATTGATTTGGCAAGTGATTAAATAACTATAAAATAATTTTTTGTTTTACAAATTGAAATACATTTTGTTAGCAGACGAAACCATACAATATATTTAACATGCAATAGAACTGTGCAAATGTTGAAGTTTGGCAGGCGTTTACCAGCACTAGGCATCCATTTGGCGAACGTCTCGCGCATTCGATTTGTTGAACTTTCCGCTGTTTTTAAGCATACGCACAGCGTTAATAGCCAAATGGACAGCGACAGCAACAGAAGCATGGAGGTGAATGCGGCCAAACAGGATTTCGTTGACGGCAAAGTGTCGCCATTAGCGGCGCAGCGCTCGGACGGTAAGTCCGGCAAATGGCCGGCACATTTTTTCCCATTCTGATTTTTCGCCTCCCCCGCACTCTACAAAGGCAGCGACAACGAGTCGGAGCCGCAGTGGCACTGGCGTTGCCAGCCCATCGAGGCCGTGCACCGTGGTCTGCATCCGTGCGAGCTGGAACATTTGAGTGCCGTCCAGCCCAGCGCCCATCACAGGGTGCTCTACTGCTATCCGATTCGCGAGCCGGCCGGCGAGCCGCCGCGTCCATTTCGCGGCGCGCACCGCTGGGATGCCGAGCACGTGCGTTTGCCGTGTGCCGCCGAGAGCAAGTATCCCGTTGAGGCCGAGGATGGCACCTCAGAGATTGAGTCGCGCTGGGGCATGATTGAGCGCGCCCTACTGCGACCGATTAGCAACAGCAAGCAGCTGCAGGCGGCCATTCTGTCATACAACGCCACATACAAGGGGCAATGGAGTTTTCGAGCATTGCACAAGCTGTTCAACGAGGACTTGGACGAGAGCGAGGCGCGTGTCTTCTTTGAGGATCTGTTGCCGCGCATTATTCGCTTGGCGCTGCGCCTGCCGGAGCTGATCAAGGCACCGATACCGCTGCTCAAGCAAAATCAATCGTCTGCCCTGTCGCTTAGCCAGGAGCAGATCGCCTGCTTGCTGGCCAACGCATTCCTATGCACATATCCGCGCCGCAACACGCTCAAGCGCAAATCCGAGTACAGCAACTTCCCGGACATCAACTTCAACAGGTAATTCAAAGTAAACGCCATTTGTCATATGCACATTATTACTAATAGTTTTGTTTTTGACAGACTCTATCAGTCAAGCGGTGCGGCAGTGCTTGAGAAGCTCAAGTGCATTTTTCATTACTTCCGGCGCGTGTGTCCCACGGAGCGGGACGCCAGCAACGTGCCCACCGGCTGCTTAACTTTTCTGCGACTCAGCGGCCAGCCGGAGGATGAGGTGAACTGGCATACGAGCGGCGCGACTCTGGCCAGCATTCCGATGCACATCAATGCCGGCGGCACCATTGAGGATCAGGGCATCGGTCTGCTGCAGGTGGACTTTGCCAACAAGTTTCTCGGCGGTGGCGTACTGGGCCAGGGCTGTGTGCAGGAAGAAATACGCTTTGTGATCTGCCCGGAGCTGCTAATATCCAAGCTCTTCACCGAGTGCCTGCTGCCCACGGAGGCGCTGCTGATGCTGGGCAGCGAACGCTACAGCAACTACACGGGCTATGCGAGCAGCTTCGTTTGGGCGGGCAATCATGTGGACCGCACACCCCACGACAGCTCGCGACGCCGCCATACGGCCATTGTGGCCATCGACGCGCTCAGCTTCGGCCAGGCGCTGCAGGCGCATCAGTACCGCGAAGACCTAATCCTGCGCGAGCTGAACAAGGCCTCCATTGGTTTCAAGCACTGGCTGTCGACGCCGGCACCGGGCGTGGCCACCGGCAACTGGGGTTGCGGCGCCTTCGGCGGCGATCCGCACCTAAAGGCACTCATCCAGATCATGGTCTGCGCCCACCACTGCCGACCCCTGGCCTACTACACATTCGGCAACCGCGAGCTGCGCGACGATCTTCACGTGCTCTGGCAGCTGTTTAGGGCGCACGCCACCACGGTACTGCAGCTGTACGCCGTGGTGCGGCGCTTCAAGAAGGAGGGCGCGGGCAGGTCGCTCTACGCGTTCGTGCTCGAGGAGCTCAAGAAGCTGCACAAGCACCCAGGCGCCAATTCGAAGGAACCAGCTGCAGCAACACCGCCACCAGCAGCAACACCATCAGCAGGAACAGCGGCTGCAGGCACTGCTCAACAGAGTCCTGATCTTTTTGATGAAATGGATTGCTCACAGAGCAACGGAATTCAAATCTCAGATGACGATGCCGAGCAGGAGCAAGCGAACGCCATGATGCTGGCCGCAAGTCTCGAGAGCGGCGGCAGCAGCAGCAGCACCAGCATCAGCAACAACGCTAACGCCAACACCAACGCCGGCGGCAAGCGGCAGTTGACGCTGCTCGAAATGCTGGACAAGCACTATGATCAGGGCCAGGCCAACGGCTCGAAGCGTCAGCATCAGTCGAACAATGCGACGGACAAGTGCGGCAAGGCGCGCAAGGACTCAAAGGAGGGCGACGCGAGCAGCGGGAATAGCTGCTGCCATTAGCAGAACACACACACACACATATGCAAATATGCATCTGTATTGGCTCTGTTGCCATCTCACTCGAGCTGGTGTTTGACTTGTAAATAGCCAGCGAAATACACTATATAGAATACTTATATTTGTAGTGATTGATCGATATACTCACCCGACTTTATTTGTAGTTTGTAGCTGTAGGATTATTAGTTTGATAAGAACATATGACACAGCTTTAATTGTAAAAGTTAACATAAATTGTAATTACCTAAGGCTAAGCTATATATTTTATATATGAATACGCAACTGTATAATTAGTTTCATTATAGCGCTATATATGTACATACATTATATATATATATATAGTTATATATATAGCACTGAAATATTGCATGAAAAATTGTTACCCCTAAGATAAGGCAAGCGATAACCTTTGCAAACTTCTAGAGATAAGCACAAGTGCTCATTAGATGCGCGATTTTAATCAATACAACCAAATTAGACTTGGCAATCAAGTAACTCTGTTTTGTATTTTGTGGACTTTCTGGCGATTCGCATTACAAATGATACCTTGTAAGTATGCTACATTTTTATAGCAGTCGTGAGAAATCAGACAGCTTAAAAGTATGCAACATAATTTTGCACAATTGTATTTAAATCTTGTAAATCTTACCCCAACCTGAAGACCTGCATATTTAATTTATGTGTTAAACTTTGTAATTGCATTTGTCGCTTGGTATTGAAATTCATTTAAAATAAACTCGATTTTAGCTGGTTTCTGTGGCATAAACTTTATTTAGTTGCAAACGTGACAAACGCGACAGACAAACACAAAAAAAAGTTAGTTATTTTGTATTATATTTTATATGGGTGTATATATTATTAGCCAGGCGGATCGAGGGGCCTCAGTAGTGATTGCGGCGCTTGTTGGAGGGACAGTACTCGGCGTACTCCTCCCAGGTGCAGCCGACCTTGGTGCAGCACTCGTTGGTGATCGAGGGCGCCCCAGTGCGTCGGGTGCGCAGCAGCGAGGTCGCATAGTTCGGATGCAGCCAGGGCGAGGGCGCTGCGCCGCCGGCAACTGCAAAGGTAATATGTAATAGATTAGGACACTAGCCAGCTGAGTGGCTGCTACTTACGGCTGTAGCTGCTCTTGGCCAGGACCTCGTCGCCGGCGCGCTTACGATTGCGCCGCGTCAGCCTGTAAATGTCCTTCTCGCAGGCCCAGTAAAGCTGACGGACCAGCTTGTCCCGGCAACGCGAATGCGTCTCCTGATGCCACACGTTCTCCCAGTCGGACTGTGAGCTGTGCAAATAGTTCGAATCATACAAAATCACTGATTAATTGCAAAAAAAAAAACTTAAAAAAAAATATATTAAAAAAGCTGCCATCCAATAGATCTCCCTATCAGATAAAAATAATTATAATAATAAAATATAATTAAATATTATATAATGTACAAATCCTTATGTAATTAACTTCTAAGTTATAATTATTTTTGTTTGCCTTTAAATGTACAACCTAATTAAGCTGCCTCACAAGTAGGTAGTACTAAACCTGTTTAAAAAAAAAAATATATATATATATATATATTAAAAAAACCCTATTTAGAAAAAAACCTATCTCAGTTTGGGTTAAGATTGAATATTCGGGCAGCTTATGGACCTTTTTTAAACATGTTAAAGATACCTTGCTTGTTAATTTTATTATTATTTCACAATAAGTAAAAATGGTAAATTCTAAGCACTTGCAATAGAATATACCAATTTTAAGTACAGATATTGAGTAAAACAATGCAAACTAAATTTTTTAAACCAAATTTAAAATGTGAACTTTATCTGTGAAATGTTAATTATTTATTTTCGGTTGTTGGTTGGTTAGATAATGTCGATTGATCAGCAAAAACTTACCGCTCGCGGAAGAGCAGCTCGAGACCCTCCTCGGTGTGCTGGAGAGCATTATTGGGTGTCTGGAGCAGCTGCAGCGCCAGGATGAGAACGGCGCCGCGCAGTGTCCAGTTGCGGGAACGTGCGGCTGCTCCGCCAATCTGGCTCATGGCGCTGCTGTCGTGGTCTATTTCAGGTAGCGGGTCCTTTGCACTGGCTTCGACAGTGAACGCTGAAAGCTGGACTCGGTGCGACTGTTGTGGCTCAGACGATGGTCGGCCGGCGACTGAACGGCATGCAGGCCGCTCCGTTCGGTTTTGAAATATAACCGAGCCGGCCGACTGGCGGCGTTTGCATAATTAAACGCAACTCAGCGGCCCCAACGCCCCAACACCCCAACGCCCCAACGCCCCAACGCCCCAACGCCTTTTGTCCATTTATTTGAACAAATGAGCACAATCCAATCCGACCGCTGGCCGCCCACTCGTATGCAAGTTTCGCCGCTGGCTAATAAGGAGCTATGGCAACAAGTGTCCTGCGCGACGCTTATTGACTTGTTTATCTGGTCGCCGCTGCACAGCGCCGTGGGCCGTATTCTGTTATCCCTGAATTCTGGATACGGCTGCTGCTGCTGCGTACCTGCTGACAAGCAAACAGCATAAAATTGACTACGTTACGATTATTTGTTTGTTTGCATCGTAAAGTTGGCCTGCAGCCTTTGTTGGTTGCCGACCACTTGTTGTCCTTAGTCCTTTATGCTGTGGTCATGGCATTCCTTGCCGCTACGCACTGATATTTATTAACAAATTCGCATAAACTTGGCTCGCACAGTGGAGCCAACTAAGAATTTTTCGATGCATCCTTCATCTGAAATAACATATAAAAATTATATTTGAGCTTTTTTTTTATATATATTTTTTATATATCAGTTGAAAAGAATAAACGTTTATACTATAAACTTTTGCTTTATTTTGTTTTTTTTTTATCTCAGAAATTGGCTTTACAACTTAAAAATTCGACGGATGCAACTAAACGAACCTGAACCTGAACGTATTTATCAAAATCGAAAATTTTCGAATGCTTTAGCTAGAAAAGTAAAGCGAAGTGAATCCTCAAGGGAATACGGTGAAAAGAAATCCAATTACACAAAATACAAAGAAATAAGTGAGGACGATTTTCATGAACTTGTTCGGATCGCGAGCCCAGGGCGTCTGAAACTTGGCCATAAACGAGGTGAGCGTATTCGGCATGGACTCGACGCTTTTAACTGGTTGGCTGCTGTCCGCCAAATCGTCGACCACGAGTCGCAGCGAAATCGCTCTCTTCAACAGGCCGAGCACAATAATGGCATTGGGATCGCTGCTGAAGAAACTGCCGTCCCGATAATGCCAGAGTGGCAGCAGAGTCCTGGCCACGGGATCGCACCGCAGATCGATTTCGATGCGTTGCGCCACCAGCGGCGCCGCCAAAATAATGCCGATCTGCGGCCAAACCTTCATTTGCTCGTAGATTATTGGATGCTTGACGGCGCCGTCGAGTCCGCGGAACAGATGAAACTCGCGCACCTTGTTGATGACGAAGCGCTTGATCGGATAGGACAGCGCACAAGCCTTGCTGGAGCCAACAGTTCGCATCCTTTGCAGCTGCAAACACAAGAGTTTAGGTTAGCTTTCTTTTTTGCGGCATCTTTAAAGGAGGCTCACCTGCTTGGCATTCGCGTTGAGCTGCTTGGGCATCGTGTCCAGTTGCTGTATGGTCGGCAGACGCTGTTGGTTGCCCTGTTTGAGTCGAGACTGCCAAATGCTTTTGGCCGACACGCACTTAAGATCTATATTGGCATTGGTTTTGGCCAGCTTGGCGGTCGATGCCGCGACTCCATTGAGCAACTGGCAACTGTCGTCCGCGGGCAGCTGCGCCAGGAACGAGGCGTACTGATCGAAGAGGCATGGTTTGAGTTTCTGTAGTATGGCTATCAGTGAGGTCTTGCGCCCCATCCCATATTTGTGCACCTTGAACTTCGGCCGCTGAATACAGGACTTTTCACAGACTCACCCATCACGAATGCCAATTTACACTCACCTGGGCCATGCTCGACAGATGTTTATTGATGTTTATTTGCCAGATGTAAATGTTAATGCGAGCATAGTCGATTCCGCTTAAAGCGCTCGTGTAGAATATGTTTCACAGCCTTTGATTGATCGCAGGAAGCCTGCTTTGCTCCCAAAGACAAAGTCAAGGTGAGCTTGATTTCAATTAGTTTACAAAGTTTGTTTTTTTTTTTTTGATCGCATTATCGGCGCTTTTGCACCACTGTTTAGTAGCGGTGAGGTCAGGTGGACGGACCAGATGCGGGGGCGGAGGCGGTGGAGCAATTGCTTAACTAAATAATGTTGCTGTTTACACGTGTTGCCAATTTACATGGCTAAAATCTGCGCAGGTCGCTTGGAGTCCTCGCATGGAGACCTGTTTGCACTTGGCCGCTGCCATCGGTCCTGTTTCCTGGCTCAGTGCTGCACAAGGACCCCTTCAGGATGGAACACCCACCAGGAGACCAAGTAGCGGAGTCTCTTTGTTTTTTTCTTCGTGTGAGTGCCTGTGAAACTGCAAGAGTTTAAATATAAACATATGTAAATATATATAAATAAATAAATATACATATGTAATATAATATTTTTTTATAGGTGTTACCTTGCACAAAAAACCTTAAGAAACGTTTTTTTTATGTATGCTTAATTAACCAGTATTATTATTGCAAAGGTTAAGATCTTTGTATTCAAATTAAATCCGTTTTCGTTCCATTTTATGTTTTATAGTTAAAGTTGTTTATGGCTGGAAAACCCTTTGGATAAACACTCAACAGCCTTTTATAGGTTTAAGAGCTTCATTTTCTACACAAAGCAACCGATTTTTAAGAAGATTTCTTTTCACTGCATTGCAAATTAACTAAAAACAGTTTAATGAAAATACAATTTAAAACCCGTGAAAAAAACAAAATTTCCAGTCCCTACAATTCCTGGTGTGTGTTATCAGTCAGTCAATCAATCAATCAGTCAGCTTTGAAGTTCGGCAAAATAATCAGTAAATTTATACGCAACTTTTGTACATGTAGAATATGTTTTATTAACACAAGAATCAAATTTATGGTACAAACATTCATATTTAAATACATTAATTCATTTTTCTTTAGATAGTGTCGTCTTTTTTTTTATTTTTCTGGTTTTTCTTTTGTTTTTTGCTATGTAACTGGCATTTGAAATATAAGTTGTTTGTCGAGTTCTTATAAATTGTACTTAATTTGGTTTTGCAACGCCCTTTTTATGCGACCGCCGAATACCCTTTAAACATAGTTTCAGTTTAGTTTAGCAAAAAAATTGGTATTGTATTTAAAATGTTTACAATCAATTGTTTGCTCAACATTTTATACTTATCATTTAGGTTTTGTTTGTGTTAGTGTGTTTACTTAGTGCTACAATATTTCAATTCGTATTTGTTTATTGTTGGTTTGCAAATGTTTCAATTCAAATATTGTTCAATTCCACAACTGTGCTAGGAATGCAGTAGGTTATATTGCACAAATATATATTTCAATATATGCATATAACACATGAAATCCACAAGTTGTTTTTGGTTTTTGTTTTCACTTTTAATTTTGAATAGAAATAGCTTAGGCTACTTTTTAGTTCGGCAATGCCGAAGCAACAAAAACAAACTGATGTCACTAAGCAATAATAAAAACACAAAAAATAAAACAACAAAAAAAAAAGTTGAATACTTATGCAATAGTCAATATAAATATATTTTTTGTAATTACTCATGAATTTAAATGGTCTTGCTTTGGATGTTTCTTAATATATAACTCGATAAATATACTAAATTCTTTTTTTTTTATGAAAATTTTGTGAAAAAAATAATTTTTTTTTTTTAATTGAATGTTCAAAATTAATTCTAAAAATTGCCTAATAATTATGTTTTATGTGCTGAATGTTAAATACTCTTGCAGATGTATTAAGTCTAGATCGCAAGAAACTTAACGAAAATAATTAAAAAAATTTAATTTTTAACAAAATAGTTAAATTTTTAAAAACATTTAAAAATTTGAAATAAAAAAACAGGTAATCCTAATTAATATAAACTTAGTTTGAGCTCGGTAATTAAAATGCTTACTATACTTAATACTCGTGTGTTCAACTCTTGCAATATCAATTCAGATGTTATATAAATAAGGTTATATTTAACATAATATATATATGATGAAACTTAACAATTACATTACAATTACAATTACATATATTTTTTATTTAATTCTTTTGTATGCTGTTTAGTGTTTTTGTATGTATGTAATGTTCTACAACGCATTGATGTAAGAAATTTTACAAGTTTCTTTTGGCTCTGCAATAGGAACCCTAATTCCTTGTTTCAGGTTTAATTACTGACAAAAACAACAACAATTACCGCAATTTGGACTGCACTCTGATCTGATCTCTCTACACTGCTCTTTCACCCTGCTTTCTATTAAATAGTTTTCGCACTGTCTCTAAATCACATTACTTTCCATTCCCATTGGATATATATATGTTTTTATATTTTAATACTATATATATATTTATATATATATGTGTGTGTATGTGCGTATGCTTATTTAGCACACATACACGGAACGTACGCACAATCAATTCAAACTAGTTTATAGACACACAGGAATTCGATAATTAACATTTTTAATGACTTAGACAATAATTGTTAATGTGGCATATATTTATTTATTTTAGTTACCCCATTGTTTGTTTTCTTTTTTTCTGTATTGGTAATTGCATTTGCATAAAAAGTATGTGAATATAATTGGAACAGTTATGTTTTTCTGTTTTCTGTTTTTATTTTCTGTTTGTTTTTTTGTTTTATTTGTAATTGATAGACACACATGTATGTTAGTTAATTCGATTTACAATAATTTTTGTTTTAATTGCATTTTAATGTAATGCAACACCGGAGTTAATGCGCATTCAGTACACACGTCTTTATGCGTTTGTTTTCTGTTTAATTTGAGCTATTTTTTAATTGCAGCCAATTACAAGAAAAAAAAAACATAAAAAAAATTGAAAATAAAAAGTAATTATTGTTAAAATGAAAACTGCCTGTAGAAGAAAATTGGACTTGTGAATGAGAACTTTTCGTTTGTTTTTTTGCCAAATAGCGAACTATTTGGTTGAGAGTTGAGTTGAGATTTAAATTCTGCTTGCTAATTAGTTAGCGAGTGTGTTTAAAGCAAATATTTTTAAATCAAATCAAATTTAAAATTCAGCTAACAAACAAGGCAGCTTAATTTGTTAATATGTTTCTAGGCAGCGATAAATGAAGATAATTTTAATTTAATTAAACTTTCAGGGAAAATATTGATTTAATAAATTCCCTTACTTTTTAGAATGGAAATGAAATATTAATTTTAAAATTTGTAATTGTTAAACAAAATATGTTTTCATGAACAAACAAAACGAACTAATTATATTTCCGATTCTGGCTGACTTCATCGGTACGCTTAAACAACTAGTTGTGTAACAAACAGGACGAGTTTGTATTTTAGTGTGTACTAAAATATGCAAAGTATGTAATATTTGCATTAAGTAGCTGCATTAATTTTAGTTAAAAACTGTCTAATGGACTTTCGTGGTCGCAGTGCGCACAAATAAGCCATATGTATGTATTTTCCACAATTGCCAGCTGCCAGCGGTAGAAAGAGCGAGACAGCAAAGAAGAATGTTAGAGTGAGAAATTGGTTAGCGTTAAGTAAAGATTAGTTCTTAATAGGTCTGGACTTACCTAATTGCGCTTAACGAGCTTAGAGCATATCTATGTTGGACGTGCCGTTGCCAGTTGCAGTTCGTGTTGTCTTTGTCATCTGCTGGTTGGTCACAATCGGCGGTGGGCTGCCGCACCAGACAACCTGTACGAGCAGATATATATTATATAGTAATAGTATAGTATTTAAGCATTTGGCTTACCTTGCGGAACGCCTTGCGAAAGTTGTCGGAGAGAAAGGCGTAGAGTATGGGATTGATGCAGGAGTTGGTGTAGGCCAGGACGTGGGATATAATCTGTATGATGACCGTTAGATGTGTGCCGCCGTACATGTTGAGGGCCTTCAGCACCAGTATAACCTGCAACATGCCCCCAAATATGTCAATCCTGTCAATCCAATACACACACACATGTTGCAATTAAATCCATATTATCTAGCTACTTTTGCTGCAGCTCACTTACAGTCTGCTTCATATCCGTTTCCATTTCTGTGTATGTGTGTGTGTGTGTGATTTGTACTATATTGTATTTTGCAAATTGCGAGCGCATTGATTTCGTGCAAACACTCCGCAAATGAGACAAATATAAGCTGCGTCTTGGCTTATTTAACAGTCGAGCAAACAAATTGCAATTGCAACCATTTACTAAGCGGAAATGTCAATTTGCTGCCTAATGATGAACTGCACAGTCGGCATGTTTGAGTGTATTCACTGTTTACACAGTTCTTGTCTTTGACACCCGCGTTGCATTTCTGTTCCCCCCCCCCCCCCCACTCCCCCCCGAATCCCCTCCTAACAAATAAAGGCAAGCGACACTTGACGTGATATTCAATTGAATGCAAACATTCTTGAACAGTTCTATTTAAAGGTAGAAAAGCTGTCGTATATGTTAAATTTTTGTTTTATAGTTTAAAGTCCTTTTAGATTGAGATCAAGAAGCTTTGCTTAAAGCTCAACAATAGAAAGCTTACATAAATGTTTACTCCTGGCTATCTTGAATAAGGCACCTTTTGGGCCAAATATATAAAAATATATAAAAGCTTACAAAAGCTTGGTTAAGCTTTGGAGAGCGCTTAAAAGCACACAAAACTTACTGTGGATTTATATAAGGTGTAAAAGATCTTTTAATGTTTAAAATAGTTTAAAAAAAACTTAAAGCTTTAGTTTAAAGTTTTTAGCTTGCATTTACTGAAGATAGCAACAAAGTGGATTTCTTTAAATACATATTCCATGTATTGAAGTAAGTGTAAGTATATTTCTAAATTGCTTTTAATCTTCAGCTTAAGTTCAGTCAAATTATTTATTTATTGTCGACTGGATTTTAACACCAGTGTTTGGACAGGATGTTATGACCATGTTGAGCTTATGTTAGTTAGTACTTACGTGTATGGGCAGCCAACAGATGGCAAAAGCCAAAACCACAACAACAACCATGCGTGTAACACGTCGTTTGCCTTTGCTAAAGAGAGATAGAGAGAGAGATAGAGAGAGAGAGAGAGAGAGAGAGAGAGGTAGAGAGGGAGAGAAAAAGGAAGAATGAGGTATTTAATATGTTTTGCCATTCGGAATACTTGTGTGTGTGAGAGTGTGTGTATGTGCCAATATGAACAACAACAATAAAATCAAACAAAGAAACAAACAGAAAAATACTAAGAAAATATATATTGCTGCAGTTGAGTTGGCGTTCGCAATCTGATTTATGAACTAGGGCAATGAAAACTCCAGCCATTTGCGCCAATTGCCAATGCCAAATGCACAAACGCATCACGCGGCGTATGCGCAATTTGCGTATGCATGCAATACATGTGTGCATGTGTGCGCGCGCGTGTGTGTGTGTGTGTGTGCCTGTAGGTATATGGTAATACTCATTCACTCATGCACACACAACACACAAAGACACACGATATTGTGTGGCAGCAGGGCTGGCATAATGCGGAATTGGATTTTTGATTTGGTCGCGACAAAGAGACCCGCATCACGCATCACGCATACGCCGCGTGGGACGCGCTTTAAAGTTGAATTTCGTTTTGTATAATGTAGCTTGCACAGTCAAAATATTTCTTTACACCACATCCATTACACAATTTTTTTGGTTCGCTTTTATGTTGGCCAACACCTTTGTTGTTCATTAACAGCCTGGCCCCAAAAATCTTGTTGGTGGCTTGAATTCGAATCTAATGAAAACTGAAGCCCGTTCGAGTACATTAGTGGGCGACAAACTGGGGCAATTAACTTAGTTTTGCTGGATAGACAACAGGTAATGCAACAATTTAATATGGCTAGCTAAAATCAAAAAAAAAAAAAAAAGGCTTGTTTTATTTGCTCGATAACAGTTCTACATTTTACCTACCAGATAGACCAAATTCGGGCATGTGGATGTTTTTTAACACCTTCTATTTGGAAAAGTTAAGCCCTTATGCATATGTCATCGTTTAAGTGCAAAGCATTTCATAAAGATGGCCCAATAAACCCAGTCGTAATTCAGAAATAAAACGAAGATAAAGCCCAGCTGTTGACTGAAGTGCGCAGCTTGCAATCTGTTTGTGGATGTCACAGTTCAAATGCCCTAGCCGGAAAGCGAAAAGAGCATTCTCAACTGGTTGATTCAAAAATGAAAAATGAAATTTTATGTACCCTGCTAAGAAAGTAGTAAAGTCTTTTAACGTCAACAGTTTATCGCTATGAGTGCTAAATGACTATACCCCATTTGAGTAATTTTGCTGGTCCAGGGTACAACTATTGTTCTGATACGCAACGTTTTTATGGGGTTTTTGTGACAGCACTCGAGCAGACAAAGAACAAGAAACAAAATCGCTCTGATATGAACTTTCACCTGCACAGAAACTCAACAATGAGATTGAAAAGAAGTTTTTATGAGATTTTTGTGTTGCTGTCGGGCTGCGATCGGAATTTATGAATTTCTAACGTTTCGTTTAACGGGCTATTATAATTGTTGATTTTCGGCTCGAAAACAAGGACGACGGTGAATGGAAGGTGCCTTAATTCATTGAACGTGCCCGAAAGCACAAGTTACTTGGGTCAACAAGCGACAGACTTACGCATTGGAAGGGGTACTTCAAAATTTATGAGCTACGCCCACCAAGTTGCCTGGGCTTAATAAAAGGACATTCATCATGCCGCATGGGGCAGGTGCAGCTGACGACGTGTGTGGGCGAGTGTGCGTGCGTGTGTGTGTGCGTAAGGTAAACAAGGATAAATAGAAACAAAGAAAAAAAAAAACAACAATCATGCCCTCTAGCTCGTTATTTCATTTTTGAATACCAAGCCCATTTTTGGTAGTGTGCGTGTTTTCTGTTTGTCGTCTGTCGTCTGTCGCCACGCGGCGTATGCGTAATATTTGTGCACTGCTCTTTAACGTACCGCGACTCGGCCGAGGGCTTGCAGCCGGGCGCACTCTTCCACAAACGAGCCAGCATCCCCATGTAGAGAAAACAAATCAGCGTCAATGGTGCCACGTACGACGACAGGAAAAACGAGACCTGCAACGACAGAGAGAGTTTAAGTGTGAGTGACAGAGCCAAAGAATCCTTAAAATAGTTGAACACAAAGTTAGCCAACCAAATGGTGTGCATTGCTCCAATGAAATGTTCAAAGTTTTCAACTGGTTTACGTGGCTGGCAAATAGTTAATAAAAGTGCCAGCAAGTTCCACGTTGGCCGTCACCTCGAAATATTTGCGTGTGTTCGACCTTAGGCATTTCTTAATATAATAGCTGTCTGGGCACAGTTGTCTGAACAAGCAGGATAGACTGTTCATCTTGTTCTAAACTAAACATGCCAATTAAATGAAATAAAAAAAAAAAATTAAAAACATTATATAAATGAACTTAACTTAAAATATTTACTGCAACGGGAATTTTTTGTTGGCTTTGCAATTTTCTTTAGTTTTTTTTTTTTAAATTCAAATAAAATATATTTGTAAAAGTTGACAATCGGTTCCAACTTTTTGCTTTGTATTTTTCTCGTGTGCATTTGGGCACTCCTTCGAATGTTGATTTTGTACGTGAAATCACTTGCGAATAGCTTGATAACATAAATTTAAAGGGACAATGCGCACAATAAACAACTGCTGACACTTGGACACAACCAACGGTCATTTGGCAACCTCAAATGGACTCCTGCGCCAGCCTTGAAGTTTTGGCCGCTGTGCCATCTGCCGCCATGTCAGCGGCTTTTGTTTTTGCATTGGAAATTGCCAAAAGCACTGACCCGTAACGCCGGCCAGATACCAGATACCAGATATCAGATACCAGATACAAAAATATTAGAAAGCACCAGCTACCTAAGTCCGGATATCCAGCAGCATGCTGTGACTGTTGTTGGGTGTCTGTCCTGTTGTCTGTCCTGTTTTCTGTCCTGTTTCCCGGCTGAGTTTCTGTGCTAATCCCAGCTGACACTAATATCGCTCAAAATATTCGGTGCCAACTTCAGCTGTTGCCTGCCGATTCTGATACCATTAAATCATGTGGCAGATAAGCCGGCAGAGCACGGCTAAATAGCTTGAGAATGTAACGACTTTAATTGCGTTAAGGTCACCTTTAAATTACACAAACAGCCAAAAAAAAAAATAAAAAAAAAAAAGAAAAGGAAATCAGAACAGTTATTGCGCTGATTCAGCTTAAAGTTGGGCTGCAGTATTAATATGCTTAAGTGGCAACTTTGCCGCTTCGCCCATGGCTGGGTTGTTGCATGTGGCAGCATTGGCTTCGCTGGGCTTACGGCCTGGCCGCGTCGTTGAGCCGGGCATTTTAACTGAACTCTGAGGCGCGTTAAGTTTTAAGTGGCTGGCGAACAGCAAAATGCAGCTGGCCAAGTGTAAATGATTGTGAAACGGGTAAAAGCAATAAAACACACTCAACGTTTAAATGTGCAGAGCTGAGCGAAAAAAAGTACAGAAAAAAAGCTGCTTAAACAATACAAACAAATTGCACAAAGGTGGGCAGGCGTAATGAAACGGAAAACGGAAATGCCAAATGAATGTAACGGGGCTAAAAGAAAATTGTTAATATTCGCCGATACGAGCCAAGACCGCTCGCTGAGCATCAGACTGGCAGCCTGAAAGAAGAAGTCTGGCTCCGTTGCGGCCATATGGCAAAATGGCCGAGAGCGCCGGAATTGAAATCAGTTGGCTTGGCTTACGCGTGGCCCGTGTTATCGTCGTCGACATAATCGGCGCTGACATTTGAAAAGTTGCCACATTAAGAACAACGACAACAGTCTTACGAATAAGCTAAAATATATATATATGTATATATATATATATATGTACATGCGTATAAAATATGAGCAAAATGTTGCGATTGTTATGCAATTCTGACATATTAATAAAAGTGTAAATTGCTGGAGAAATTGTTTGCAATGACAATGTTACACAACGACAAGACACGCTCATGACTAAGTTAATAATAACGAGCGTATTATTTTCTTTGTGACGTCCGACGGACAAAGGACAATGCGTGTCCGCATCCGCATCCGCTTTCGCATCCGCATCCGTATTCGTATTTGTATCTTTGACAGGTTGCCGTTCATAAATTCGCATTGGCAGCTTTTCCCTCCTCTTTAAACTTCATTGAATAATGAGGCAGGGAAAGGAAAGTCAGGGCAAAAAATTGTGTGAAACTAGCAAACGAAAAATGCACTTTACTACTTGCAGTCGACTACTCAATACCCTGTTAAACAGCGTTAAGTTATTTAACAAAACTCAAAACTGGAATTCCGTTTCCAGCCCAGGACTTTGCTGTTCAGTTTGCTTACAAGCTAAACAATTCCTAAGAAAAGTATACAAATAATAATGCTGCAATAATTTAACCTGTAATTAAGTTCACTTTAAGTGTGCTTTTGTTAATTTCTTTTGTGTAAGTTTTTGGCATAAAAGAACTATTATTATAAATTGTATATTAATATTTTATATGCCGCTCGCTGGCCGCCAAAAACAGGGCTAATAAAAGCGCGAACTCAAGTTGATTAATTTGGCTGAGTGACAGCAGGCGCGACAGTTGCCACGGCCAAGTCCCAGGCTCGAATATTAACGAGTCGCTTCGCTCGTTCCCATCGGTGCCACGCCCCCGCCCCAGCCCCCGCCCCCGCCCCCGTTCCGCTCTTGCCCTTTGTTGGCACTCGTATATCATATGGCACACACTTCAGTTTATGGCTTTTTATTGGGCGGCTCATAAAGTTTAAAGGCCCGCAGTAGAAAGTTTTCTTGTCCGTTGTCCCTTGGCCCAATTCATAGAGGGTCCAGGCCCTGAGGCCAACACATTTCAGAGTGTAGTTAAATTTCATTGCATGTATCTCTCTGTCTATCTGAAGCTACTGTGTCTTGTATGCTCAAGAGCTTGCAATTCTCAAGTTTTATGCCGCTTCAAACTTTATAGATAGTTATAGGGGTCCTTACACGCATGCTTGCCGTGTCCATTGTTCGGCCCCATGAATTCCAAAAAATAAATAAAATAAATAAATAAAAAGCAATCGCTGTAAAAATGGGACAACTTCTTTAAATGTGCGCAAATTAATTTTTTATTGTTTCATCAGCAAACCAGCTGCGATCTTTTGTTCACATTTTTCGAGGCAAAGTTTGTTACGAAAATGTTGATTTAATTGTGTTTAATTCAATTAAAAATGCAACACATGAAAAGTTTGCCATTGCCATCAAAATGAATGATAATTATGTTTAAAAATAAATATTTTCCATTGATTTGCAAAGAAGTCAAATTTGTTGCATTTAATAAAATTTTTAAGCTGCCTTTCAATTCGCCGAAATGTGTTTGCAATAATTGAAAATTGAAGAACAAATAGTAGCTTAAAGATCTGAATCAAACGAATAACATTCAACAAAGTGAAGCCAAACGAGTTCTGCGGTCACAACACGCATGCCACATGGGGCAGGCGGCAGGTTGGAGGCGTGGCTTTGGTTTGGTTTTTGCCCTTGTTTCACTGTTGTTTGTTGCTTTATTTTATTATTTATTTACGATGACAACAGTTCTTTCTGCCAATACCCAGCAGCCATAAATTCACTAACACGGGCATATAGTTAAAATCACTCAAAAGCAATGTCTATATATATCTTTATAGAATTTGTATTCTTGGTCTGTCCTTAATTTATTATAAATTTTCTTTTGAAGGCAGTTGCCAAAGATCTTCTTGTACAGGGTATTAGCTAGTCAATCATTTTAGGGCACGTCTAAAACACCCGCACTTGGTTCTTTTACCATTATTTTTTTTTGGCGTTTGTTATGTGTCGAGTGCTAGTTGAACATTGCCCATAGATTTTTGTTGCTTTGGTTTGTTTTTTTTTTTTTTTTTTTTTTTTTTTTTTTTTTTTTTTTTTTTTTTTTTTTTTTTTTTTTTTTTTTTTTTTTTTTTTTTTTTTTTTTTTTTTTTGTTTGTCAACAGACAACAACAGCGGCAACAGTAAAAGCAACGGCAAAATATTGAAACATGGCAATGACATTTGGGGGCCCAAACCAAATAAAAAGGCCAAAAACTACGGGCCAAGTTTTGTGGCCAACAATCAAACAATGTGGAGTTGCATTCTGTGATACCCTCTATTGAATGGATTAAAAAATCTGATATTATGTTTGATCAGCAATTAGTTGATGTTTCTTAAGCTCTACACACGTTGACAGGGTGTTTGTTAGTCGTGCATTGCCTTGCAGTAATTGCCAATTATTTGGTACTACATATCGACCCAAATGGCATTTGCTTGCGGCAACGAGTCCTGTTCCTGTCCTGTCCTTGTCTCAATGTCAGCAAATGAAGTTGTGGAAATTGCTCTATGAGTAGCATTAGACGCGAACTCCACAAGTGCATATAAGGACGAGTTGCACACACACACACACACACACACAAAATAGACAGTTGAACAAACAGATGGACAACTGCAGTCAGTGGGTCATCCTAGTCCTAGTCCTAGTCGTAGCCCTAGTCCTTGTAGTTGTCATTGTCGTTGTTGTTCTCGTTGATGTTGTTTGAGTTGTTGTTGTTGTTGTTGCTGTTGTTGTTGCTGTTGGATAGACAACACTCATTCATTGGCCACAAGTGCGGGTTGCCGTGTTACATCCTTCCGACATGAAATTGCCCTGACACGCCATGTTGCTGTTCTAGTCCACGCTGGATCTCGCACCGAGTGGACCTGTCGCCTGTTCCGGCCAAGGTGCTAAGAGCACTTCATCCCAACCCAGGCAGCGCCCTGCGTCCCCCTCTTCGCCATGGATGTGGTTTGTCGCAGGGGTCGGGATAGGGGTCGGTGGCGCTTACCTAAACTAGAGCAAGTTATTCGCAGCTCGCTTTATGTAGTCAGTATAAGAAGGTTGGCACAAATTGGAGCACAGTTAAGGCTTTTAATACAAATCAATTTGTGTTGAGCACATTTCAATAAACAACACGTTTCATTGATTAGAAATGCAAGTGAACACTAATAAATAATAAATTATTGTGTTAAATAAATAGATTATGATAAATTCTCAAGAAAAATGTGGCTTAAGTAGTCTTCAAAGATTTTGTAGCTAAATGAAATAACTTTGTTTATAACGATAGGAATCTTTGATTGCCATCCAATTAAATCTATTTACATTTGTGCTTTACAAATGTGCTTTTTCCGCTTTAACTTTCTCACAAACGATTTGATAAAAGTTTCGTCAGCTTGATGCAGAACAAGAGTTCACTTCGCGAATGAAGATTGCTTTGTAGCTCGTTTTCCCCTCGGTGCTGCTGAAATGCAACTTAATTGCACAATATACACTACAATTTAGCTCTTTCCTGCAACGACGACTGTCAGCATTATTAAGTTGTACATTGGCTTTGACGCCATTGTCTGTCTCCCATTCCCATTCCCATTCCCATTCCCATTCCGACTCTGACTTTGACTCCGTGCTGGCTCCTTGTTGGATAAATAAGAAGGAGCTCGACGCAGGGCGCAGTGCAAACAGACGTTGCCAAACAACAACAACAACAAGAACAGCATATTTGTTGACTGTCTACGATTGTGTTTGCACAGTGGTTCAAGTTTCAATCAAAACATTTGACAAAATTGTCGCCATTGCTGAAACTTAATATCTTTTGGGCAAAACGAAAGCTTTTAAAACAAGCAAAGTGTGAACTAGTTGAGAGTGCCCAAAAAGGACTTTTTTATCCCTTACCGCTGAATAGGCTTTCATACAAATATTTCTTTTAAATTTTTTTGGGGAATGGCTTGAAATCTGAAATGTCTTAAAGTCTGTAAGAAAATTGAAACGGCTACAAAGCGAGGCTAGGCCAAATTGACCAAAAATAAGTCATTTTAAATGGTTGTGGAATACAGGAGAACTGTTGCACTGTGCAGCTGGTTGAATGCTGCTGCTGCTGGTGTGGCATAATTCCAATCCTGGCAACGAGATCTAGTTGTCCTTCTGCTGTGTACTGAGTGTGTTAGTAGCAAATATACATATATTGTGAGCTGTTTCCAAGCACTGGCAAATATGAGTTGATGCCAACAATAAGCGATATGCATATCCATTTATTTGCACGATATATTGCTTATGTGCACATATATATATATATATATATATATATATTTGTGTATATTTATTTGTATGTCTGCCTTTTGAGTAGTCGTCACTTTAGATGCCATTCGGCAATTTCACGCAATTTCCATGCTTGGAGCCGCCAGCTAGTGACAAATTTGGCGGCGTGGCATGAAAAATGCGCGCACATTAATCAGGGCGGGGCAGACGCCCCAGATTAGAGGCCACAAAGCGCACAATCAATTGCTTGACTTACCTGAAAGCCAACCAGACTCCAGACCTCCTCCTCCGAGGAGAACACACAAGCGGTCCCGGCGCGTCCATGGTACTGATACATCCGCACCGAGTGGGCCAATGCGACGGGTATGGCGGTTGTCACAATTGTTATCCAGGCGCACATAATGGCCCTATATGCGTGTATAGTATTATTAAAAAAAAGTCAACAGCACAAACAACAGAAAAAATAAGTAATTGGGTGTCCCTTTAAAGCGTTTAAAGCTAAATTTCTGCCTACCTGTTTTCATTCAATTAACTTTGGGCAGCAACTTAATTACGAGTGTATGTTAACATTATCGATTTTAGTGGTACACACTTTTTAACCAAACTGCATCAGCCAATGCATCGGCCAATGCAAATTGGGAAATGCAGTGTTGGATTACGTTGCCGCACATGAAAGCACTAATTGATAGCTGAATCTAAATTTAACTAGCTGCCTTTTAAAGGGCACCAGCTTACCTCGTACTTTGCTAGCTGCTTTTTGTTTTTTGATAATTATCTTAAAATTGTATATCTTTTATTTATGCTTTATATTTAGGCGAACTGCATTTTTGCTAATTATAAATTTGGTTTATTTCTCACCAGTTTAATACTACTACGATATACCACAATGTTGGCCAGATTTAATCTCTAGTATTTTCAGTTGGATGCCTGCTTTGGCCTAACTTTGTTAGCTCGCACAGACCCAAAATACTGGTAAGTGTATCCAAGTTGAATTATGGCCCAATCTAACTGGAAGGCAGCCAAGCTGAAGCAATGGGCAGGCCAGGACTAATTGACGTAATTACAAGTAGTTGTACTTACAGAGTGGCATTGCGTTCGGTGCGAAGGGACATGCTGGTGACGGGATGGACGACGGCCAGGAAGCGATCGAAGGACATCAGTACAAGCGTGTAGACACTGCAACGGCCAGAGAGAGAGAGAGGGGTTGCTGGGTCAACAGATTGCCGTTCGCCTTGCCGCACTACTCACCTGCAATGGCATGTGACCACAATCATGTACTGCACAAACTTGCACCACAAATTGCCAAATGGCCACTCCGGCAGGACATAGTCGGTGGCCGTGAACGGCACGCAGAAGATGACGAAGAGTATGTCCGATACGGCCAGGTTTATAATCAATAGATTGGTGGTCGAGCGCATTTGTTGGTTAACGACCACAACTAAAGTGAAGAGGGACAACGGATTGCGGTCCGAAGTTCATTAGTTAGATATATTCGGTATTTGGTAATTAATGGTAATTCAATCATTATTAATATCTATCTGAGGTGTTTGGTCGCCGCGACGGCGCTTAATTAATATTTACACAACATTTTGCGTTTCGTTTAACTCAATGTCAATTTCAAATAATTGCTCGACAAGTTTACCCAATTCGGAAATAATATCAACTGTATTTGCATGTTTGAACTATATAACTGATAAACTTAATTGCTTCATTATCAGAAGCTTTTATTGAAATAAAAAAAATGACAGCTTTTTTTTGAATTATATTTCACTTCAGAAGGGCAATTGTTTTACTTAGCAGGAAAACAATCAAAGTAGATAAACTTATTTATATGCAAACAAACATAAAAGGATTCTATATACATATGTATATAAATATGTGCATCCTAAACAGTCCTTTCCTCATTGTGTTAGTATTTAGTTGCAGACCTTTCATTGCTGTGAAAGCCTTTTGTTTAGGGTTTTAATTAATATTATTAAGCTTATTGGTTTGCGTTCCAAGGGATTTGCCGCCCACCGTTTGTGGAATTCTAATTCTTCTAATTGGATTAAGAGAAGGTTTGTTCTCCGCCAAAAGGAGCTTAAATTTAAATTTAAAGAGCAATAAGCTTTTTGGTTTGCCAAAAGCCGAATATTGAATGCACTCACAGGTAAAATCTTAAGTCGAAATGTTCTAATTGAGTAATATTGATTGTGAATAGACCGAGTTGTTCCTTACTATTACAAATAAAGTATCCTCTTTGTAAGTGTATTAAAAGCAATGTTTTATTTAATTGTCTGTTAGTTACCGCATTTGTTGTATTGTATTATTTATTGTATGCAATTGTTAAAATAAATTCGTTTGCCTTTCAAAAGACGGCTAATGCAAATTTACAACAGTTTTTGTGCAACTATCTGAGGCGCCTTTGTTCTTTAAATCATGATTCGAAGCTGATCTCTGAATGGCCAGACAAGTTTCTTGGCTGAAACAGTTTTTTTCCTGCCAATTACACGCGGAAAGGCAAACCTCAACAACAACTGGAGCTGCAAGGTTTTGTTGTAGCTCCCTTTTTGTTGTTGTTGCCGCTGCCTTTGGCTGAGACGAAAGCCACTTGCAATTAGCCAAACAATTTATGTTGCTCTCTGTGCAAAAGTAGCGCAGCGGGCAATTCTATAGAAATGGGGGCGGGGCCTTTATTGTCACTGTAACAAAAGCTGACGCTGGTTGCTGGTTCCTGGTTCCTGGTTGCGTGGGGCATATGCATGATGTGAACGGAACGCTTCAATGGATTGATGTGGCACGCTGCCAACAAAATAGTAGCTGCCACTGGGGCAGACACTGGGCGAGGGTGGCGAAGAGGCACAAGGTCACTGCAAGTGCAGAGCGGTGAACATATTTTGGCAAAAGGAAATGTCTCCTGCGCGAAGCTGCTTGTATACCCTGTAGTTATACCGATATGGGTAATTAAACGTTTAAACCTTGTTTTTAATTGTTTTAAAAGTAATAACAAATTTTAATAAACAATCTTAATTGTACAAAAATTAAATAATTTTAGTGGATAGTATTTTTCAAAAAAAAAAAAACTCCTTACTTAATACAGGGTAACTGGCAGTCGTGGATCTGCGATTAAAGCAGTTTTACTTGTTTTACGTACTCATTGTTAAGCTTCGACTTGCTATTATTGTTGTTGTTGTTATTGTTGTTTTTAATGTTGCTGCTGCTGCCGCAAATCAATTTCCTTTGAAACATATTTAGCGCAGGATGTTCAGCGGCAGGGGCCAAATAAATAAAAAATGATAGCAACGGCAACGGCAACGGCAACGGCAAAAGTAGCAATAAGAAGAGCAACAGCAAAGTCACAAAATTTCAACAATCAATATTAGATGGCCGGGCTGGTTTTAGGGCCAAGTGCCCGATGTGTGGCACATGAGCAATTTTCCCGCTCGCATTACTATTTTGCTGAGCTCATTTTGAGTGCAGGTGTTGCTCGTTTTTTTTTTTTATTTAGTTTTTTGTAATAACGCCCCAAGAGCCGCTTGCCAGTTCGAAGCCACAATATTGAATGTAGCCAGTTCAGATATGATTTGACGTAGTGAAATGGAATGGGTTTTTTTTTCTAGTCGAAGAGCAAAAAAACAAAAAGCTCTTTAAAAAGAATTTTTTATGAAGCAGAAAGTTTGTTCAGAGCCAAGCTATGAGGATATTGGATATTGAACAAATTTTGCAATTATTAAAAAAGAACGAATATTTTTCACAGCCGTATACAATTACAAATGTAAAAAGCCATTTTTTTTTTTGTTTATGCTTTTCATTTTAAGCTAACCATTGTTGTAACTTTGGCAAGCCTCAAAAGATTTTCATGCATTGGTTTCCCATTCATGTCATGTAAAGAAAACTTCTCTATACGGGCAGATTTAAAAAACCTTTTGTTTTTAAATTTATTTAAAATTGTTGGGCAATTTTAAAGAAATGTGCTATAACAATACTTAGCTTGGAAAAAATATACGAAAATTATTAAAAAGTTTGATTCTATTAATGGATTGTTAAGTCATTCATCATATGTGCACTACATTCTGCCCAATAATAATATATAATATAATATTTTTCAATTGTCAATTTTAATTTTTTTTATCAAAATTTGGATCTTCCGTTTTTATTTTGAAACAATTGCAGGTATCAAAATTAGAATAACAATCAATATTAAAAGATTTGCTGAGGTGTTCAATTTTTCTGTCAAAAATCATCCGAAAAACGGGAAAAAATTGACTTGTGAATTTACCAAATGCATAAAAAAAAATTTTCCTCGGAAATTTTATACTTTAATAACTTTGCCGAAACTAAACTGATAATGTTTGTTACCATTTTGATCAAAGTTCCTCATCTGTATTGAGCTAAAGTTTCCTAATATTTTGCTTTTATTTTTTTCCACTTTTTCAGAAAAAAATTCTGCAACTTGTTAATCTCAAAAAAAAAAAAAACTATTGCGGATTTCAAAATTAGTGTGAAGGGTATAATGGTCTGGGACTTCATACTGATCAAAAATGCAAAAGTTAAATTGAACCGTGTTTGGATTTTACATGGCCATATTATGTTGGAATTCTTTGCCAATAAATTTGCAGCTTTTTACAATTTGTTCGTCAGTTGGCATCAGACAGCAGCAATTAATGTGTTCATTCACACACACACACACACACACACACACACACACACACACAGACACAGTTGCTGATAACAAGTATAATGTTATGACTGACATTTAGCGGGCGGGTGAAGAGTGAAGAAAGGAAAAAAACAGAAAAGGGTCAGGTTTAAATTATCTGTGAGTATGCTGGAACTGGACCATTAACTGGCACGAGGCTGAAGGTAAAGTTTTATGTTGCTTGCTTTACAAAATAATAAAGTGTAGCATAATTTATGGCGCTGCCGGCTGCAAAAAAAACCACAAAAAAAAACACACTTGTGTAATGAAAATAGAATATAAGAAAAAAGCCAAGCTAGAAAAGTTCTTCAAGCGCAAAAAACGCTGTTATTCAATGCCATTCTACACACACACACACACACACACAAACACAAACACAAACCCACGCACAACAAATAAACAAATAATCAGGCGCCGTTCGAGCATATGTGTATGCGTGTGTCTGTGTGTGTGTGTGTGTGTGTGTGAATGTGAATGTCGGCACAGGACCATATTTACAGCTTGCCATATAAATTTTCTTTTATGTAACTTTAATGTCACTTTAATGTCATACATTAGGCAAAATATTGATGCATTTCAAGTGCGTGCGGCACTCAATTGTTATTGTTGTTGTTGTTCTTCTTCAGTTCGATCTGTGCCCTGGCTATATACTGTGCCGTAAGCCTATAATCCGTAAATTTATCTTTGAAACAACACTCAGAATTAGCCTGCTTAGCATTGGCATCTGCGAAGCTTTTAAGGGCCATTAAAGCGAGCTTTAAGCGCGCTTTAAGACGTTAATAAATATGGCACACAGCTTAAAAAGGTAAAAGCGCAGCTTAATTAACTGCAATTTGTTGCTGTCAATTAAATTTTTTAAAGCAAAATCTGCCAGTGAAAGCTTTCGATAAAATTTAATGAGTTTCAAAAGCTGTTTAGCGGTTTTAACTAATTTGCATAGTTTCCCAAATGTTTTATAAAACAAATCGGACAGTTGATATATGTAGAAAACTCAATAAATTTAGCAGAAAAGCAGCTAAATGCAATTAAATATGTTACTTGATAAATAATAGGAGACTATTGTCGTCGTATTTAAAAATAATGATTGCATTGTCCTGTCAGCAATTGCCATTTTAATTGTGTACTAAAATCAGAGCGAGACAGAGGCAGCGGGGGAGAAAGAGAGAACGAGCACTAAATATATATTTTGATGGGCAGCACATAAAGACGAAATCTGATTTCGTTTGGAACGAAGCTGCAAAATAAGACATAAATTTAATTCAATTAAAATTTAACTATGACATTCAGGCGAACTTGGCTAATTGTTGTTAGCAGCTGTCGCTGACGTTGCTTTATGGCCCAATTGAATGAAGTGTATGTTGGCCTTGCTGTGCCCAAACCATGTCCTTTAAATGCACAAATAAATGCGCCCTAAGCTCAGTCATACATAAACACGTATACATCTATTTATACATACATGGCAGCAGATAATCGCCAGTAGCTTTTGTTTGGTGGTCTAACAATAGCCGACCCGGAGCCCAACAATGTCAGCTGAATCTGCTACTCGGTCCTAGCACTACGATTAATTTAAATTTTCGCAAATTTCTGCATGTTTCTTCTTATGTTCTTGTGTTCAGTCGCACACACTTCCTCCCCGTGTGTGTTGGCGTGTATGTGTGTGTGTGTGTGTGTGCTAGATGGGAAATCCGGTTGCAAATAATGAGACATGTATGCAAACAAACGCAGACAAAGATGAAACACAATATATGTATATATAGATCCGACTATCTGGTCATTGGTGCTGGCGGCTTTCACAACACAGCCTAAGCAAATAGACATCAACTGGTCGAGTGCGAGTTGTCAAAGAATTGAATAAGCGGGCGAACACACGCACACACACACGCACGCACACACACACACGTAACAACATTGTCAGGTTTAAGATGGTAAAGTTATCAATAAAATTATCAAAACTTAGTCGTTACTTTATTATACTTTTTTGCATAATTTGCACAAATTAAATTTCTTTTTTTTTAATTTTAAATATTAAAAAAAAAATGTTGTAAATATTTCGAATTAAAAGTTTTTTTCAATTTAAATTGTTATTGTTTTTTTATAGCAAACAATCAATGAATGTATTTGAAGCATTTTTCTCAGTGACAAATTTGAACACTAATACTAATACTTTAAGTTGGGATATCCCCCCTTTTTTTATGCTGTAGCAGTAACAATGGACTGACGACTTAAGGTTTGCATCCTCGTCAATATCATCAACATCAACATCAACATCATCATCATCATCATCATCATTATGCCCCACATCATTGCCAGCCTTAGCCTTAACAAATATCAATCAATCAGACATTTGAGTTTAGCAAGACAAAAAAAAAAGGGTAGAAAACCTAAAGATACTTTTAAACCTAGCCTGTAAGTACTCTATTCTAGTTGGTTCTGTTTTTTTTTTTAAGGAACTTCAAATGCTTTCTAAATTCTGCTGGCCATTGTTGTCGTCACACAAATTCCCAGAGTTCGCTTCTGGATTATTGATGGATCTGCTTTTAAAGGCACAAAGATGTGGAGGCGCGACCCGACGACCCCCTTTACTGCGTAGGAGCCTTTGAGCTCCCAACAACTAGCTGAGTCACCTGGTCAAAAAACTATGGCAAATCTGTAACCATATGGCCAGCAGGGTGCATATGTTGTAAGCAGCTGTGTCACACAGGTATAATATCCGTGTGCGTGTGTGTGTTTGTATGCACACCGAAGACAAATCAAGTGCACGAAAATCCAGCAACGAAAAAAAAGATGCGTTGAAAAGCGAATTCGCTCGAAATTCCCATTTTTTAAACTAGACGAAAATGAAACTAAACTAAAAGTTTTAAAATAAGTAAGAATGTGTGTTCTATAGAGAAGCAACTTATGAAAAAATATTTTATTTTTTCTTTCATTAAAATAGTAAAGAAATGATAAGTGTGCTGTTAATAAGACTAGGAAAAGAAATTTTAGAATTAAGTAAAACCTATAATTCAGCATAACAAAATATAAATAGCGAAATTAGTCTACTGATCGATAAGTGGATATGTATTGATTGAGATCCAAAGTAGGGGATCAGGAAGTCGAGACCCAATCTACTAGATTTTTATCGAGCTTAGCAACTAGCTGCCAGCAAAGAGAAGAAAAAAGAAAAGCTGAAAGCTTTTCAGAAATTCCATAAATTGCAAGTTTTTTAACCGTTTAGGACTTTGTTCAGGTGACACAAAGAGTATTGGCCCAAATACTGCAGGAGCTTATAACAAAGGAGTAAAGTTTTTTTCTTGTGTTCTCATTGTTGTTGTTGCTGTGGTATGAGCACAGATACTTGCCAATGAAAATCTCCCATCTGCTTCTGGAATATATGTATGTATATAAAGCTCATTTAAGGCACTCAACATTGTCCTGCAACTGGATAAGGCACTGATTTTGATCAGGTTGTGCGTGTGTGTGTCTGCATGTGCGTTTGTGTGTGTGTGTCGCCAGGCATTAGACAGACGTTGGTTGCATTGAAAAGTAAGACAATAAAATTGTACATGGCCCATAAAAACGTATAAATATGACGAATGTAAAGCGTCGACCGTTAGGGGAAGCAGAAGGTGGTTGGGGGGAGGATTGTCAAAGGCTATTGTGTGTGAGCATTGTGTGCAAGTGTGTGTGAGTGCTGCCCACTTGGGCATTGTTCGGCACACGTGTGCGTATATTGTATTTGTGGGCTACTTTTAGGCGTTGTGCTCATTGCTGGTTATAAATTTTATCACTATTATCGCAGTAAAATAAATTTGTGCACCGCCTTGTGGACTTGGGTAAATTTGCACAACGCCAGTCGACAAACACACACACACTCACACACACACACGCGCGAGCAACATAAACAGATGCCATATGCTGCTCCAATATTTTTCCATAGCACAGTTTTATGCGTCTCGCTTTTCTTATTCCTTGCAGCAGTGTGTGTGTGTGATTGCGTGGGTGTGTGTGTGTGTGTGTGCAATTGCAGCTTCGCTGGTGTCGATTGAATAGAGCATGTGTAGAGATGAAAATGTGAAAACACTTCAGGTTTTACCATTCGATTTACTCTTGATGATGCCATAATTTCTTTTTCCTTTTGTTATTTTGTACTAAAGAGATTGCATAGTGTATGGTAAATGCCTTAACTTAATCTTTTGAAATAAATATTATTTGCAATAGATTTACTTGCTAAAGCTAGACTAGATTTGTTTCGATTAAAATAGGAAAAGACATAAAATTTCTCAAGTTCGCTAAGATTTAGAACTATATAGGCTGTGTTTACTTATGATCTGGGCACATCTTGCCAAAGCAACTATGTAAAAGTCTAAATATATATTTCAACATTTTTGTATATTTTGAAAAATGTCGGGTATCATAGAACTTTTTAAGGGTGAGCAATTTAAAGTCATCATGGTTTTTTACCAGCACGCAGAGTTCAAGCCGCAAAGCCCGGACACATATCCTTCGGCGAGGAGGACCAAAGAGCACGGCCAGAACGAGTCGATCGAGGACATGGAATCGTTAAACATGGACGTATTCCAGCGCAAATTACTTAAGGTCTACTTAAGCCGACTGGACACCATTTACGAGGAAAATAGCAGCGAGGACGAAAGCGATGACTTTGACGAAATTGTGGCATTCAGGAATAAATACAAGTTAAGAATCACATCGATAAATGGCAGAAGCCAGACAATGTCCTTTTGCCAAAGCAACAAACGCGAAGCGACCAAAGGGAACAAACTGCTTGATAAGAGTAGTAAAGTGATTAGAGGTAAAAAGTATCAGCAATCTAAGACTAGAATTGAAGACAGCAAGAGCGAGGAGAATGAAAATCGTGGGTGTGGCAAAAGAAAAGACATAAGAACGTGTGTTGACTATGCAGATAGAAATAAATGTAGGGGTAAGAACAAAGTGTATTGGGAACAAAAGATTGATGAAATAAGTAGCAGTATTGATAATAGAAAGCCCATATCAATTAAGAGGTTCAAAGGTAAAAAGCATTTTGGTGCGTCTACTCAATGTAGAAAGTATCATAAACGTAACGGGAATATTGTTGATAATTTGTGTGATAAATATTGTGTATACAAAGAGTTCTGCAAGGCCATTGGGTTTGAGCATTGGGGGACCTACAAGATGTTTGCCGAATACTGGGATAGTTGTACGAAACTCACCGAATCTGTGTTTATTGATTACGATGCTTTCTATGAGTGTAATGAGGACATTGAGTTTGGGGACTGTCTACAGTACTATAAGCAAATAAAAAATCAATATGCTCGCTTGACTTGCATAAAAAGTCAGGAAACTTCGAATGGGTTTAGAAAAAAGTCAGAATTTGACAATTATGTCGAGGATGGAGAGTTTTATAAGAAAACGAGCCGTATTGTTGTTAATGATGATGAGTATTGTAAATATAAAGTGTTCTGCAAGGAGTTTAAGGCATATCAAATGTTTGTTATTTGCAGGATGAGAGACAAAGTTTTATATATTACAAATGATAATGAATGCACTGAGAAAAGTAAGAACACGTACCATAAACCTCTTATTTATGGCGAGTTTTGTAAGAGACTGGGCTTAACATATTTCGAGACGTTTACACAGTTGGCTGAATGTTGGGAGTATTTTTTGGGAGTGAGTGCGGGCGATGAATATGATTTCAAGGAGGAATCTGATTCAAGCAGCGACTCCACAGACTTTCCCAGTGACGAAGGACAAAGTGGGGAATGTGAGAAATTCGATGAGAGTGCAACGAATAGTGAGATCAGTGACTGTAGTTTGTACAGTGAGGCTACGCTGCATGAACTGCAAGTGCCGCTCCTGCCATTAGCCATTAAGGAAAGCACACCAGAAGGCACATCTGAGTCACTTAAATTGAAGCTGTCCATATGCAATCCCAGGGCCATATTTGCCGCTTACCGTCAGGTGCAATTTGGTCGACGGTTTGAGATCGATCTGAGCACGGAACCCAGCCTAATGGACTTTGTACGGCTCTACACATTTCTGAGCGCCCGTGGCCAATATCGGCCGGATAATGTACTTAACGTGCTGCGCGTCAAGCATCAGCGAATATTACGAACCAAAGGCGAAGAGTTCCTTCGATCCCGACGACTCGATAGAAAATTTACGACTTTTATGATTTATTTGGGTTTGATGGCGGCGGTTATTATTTATATTTTGTACTGGGAGAGTCAACCTCATCAACACTTGCAGAAGGTACACAGAAGTTTTCATTTTTTAAATTATTGAATCTGTTTTCGTTTTGTTATAAGTCAAATTTTTTAAGTGCTGATATGTAAAAAAGAAAAAGAAGCAAAAACTTGCAAGCTTATTGCCAGACACAAAGAAGGCAATGGTTTTTTATAACAACACTCAATGATGCTTAGTTAAATGTGCGGTGTCTGCTCTATACACACACACACACACACACACAGTCGCACACACTTGCGAAAGCAATAACAGCAACTAGCATTAATGGCTGTTTTTAGCTTGGCCCAGAAGCAAAAGGTGCTTTCCAACTGGGCCAGAAGGCGACCCAATGCAAAAGGCAACACTTGAACGCTATGGCATTTTATAGCACGTGTGTGTGTGTGTGCAAGAGTGCGTGTGTGACTGCTCTATCGTGGACAAGCAAAGGAAATCTCAACAGCAAAGTCATTTTACATGCAATTTTTACAACCTTGGCTCAAGTTGCCGCCTTTGCAGCCAGAGCTGCACAAGTTGTGCCTCTGTGTGTGTGTGTGTGTGTGTATTTGGTTGTGGGTGCTTGCGTCAAGGTGTCTTATGCTGCTCTGCTCTGGCATTGTTGTTTTCTATGAAAAAAGCAACAGAAGCTAAAAATAAAAGCCACCCAGTGAAAGCTACCAGCAGGAAAAGGGGAGAATGTTAATAAATACTATGGGCAAAAAACGTACTTTTGGTCCTCATAATTAAAGTCCTTTAAGAACGCATTCGAACTTTTTCGTCCAATGAGAAAATCATTTGAATAAATCATTTCTTAATTGGTTATTAAAGAAAAGTTGATCCTTAACAACTTTTTTTTAATCTTTATTATTATTATTATTTTTAATACAATTTAGTTTTTTTTTTTTAATTTAATTCATTCAAATTGGACAAGAGTTCCACATTTCCCATCCCATTATTTTTTTTGTAAGAATCATTTGTGTAAATGCTACGAACCTGGCTAAATGCTAATGAACCTGGCTAGAAACTGAAAGATATATTTTTGTTTTAGCAAATTTTTTTTGGTTTCTTTTCTAACCTTTAATTGAAGTTAAATTTAGTTAAATTTGTTTAAGTACAAACAAATGTCTGTAAGGAGAAAATCGCTTGCTTATCTTTTCTCGGATAAGCTGTTGGCCACAAACAAAAGCAATGCAAGTTCAGTTCGCACAATTGTTATTCGTTTCATTTGAAATTTACTGGAATTGCTGCTCGCCAAAGGATCTGTATGAGAAAAGCTAACTGCATTATCTGCATAAAAACTCCAGCTGCCACTCGCGATAGATACCATTTGTTTATGGAATCGACAAAAAGCTTCCATTTGGACTCTGTACATTTAGGAAAAACAACACAGTCGGAAAAACTCGTTGCCTTGGGTAGCAGCCAGCGCGATACGCAACTGAAAGTCGTATCAAATTGTTACTTGCAAGTGGGAAAATGGCGTTTTCCCTCGACTTTTACTTTCATCCAGTAGCCAGTTCCAAGCAAATGTTTTGTAAAGACAATTTCCGCAGAATTGAAAGGAACTGAACGATAAGAACTGTTGAATGTTCTGCATAAAATGCTGTTTATAAAATTATTACAGACTAGTTAGATGACATGTCATCGATTATGTCCATATGACTTGTTAGTGCAATGGCAAAGACCAAGCCATGACGCAGCGCAAGACATGTCACTAAGGTGGTCTTCGTGTACACAGGACTGATTGTTATTTCAAAATCAAGCACACAAGTGAAACGTTCTACTTTAACTGTTGCCAGGCACCTGTTTTAGCCCGCCCCATTGGCCAGGTTTTATCCGCGGCCACCTTCATTTTGTTGGCTTTCCTTTGCCCTTGCATGCTGAGAGGCACTTTGTCGGAGCTGGGCGTTATTTTGATAAATGATTTGTAAATGAACGTGTGAGTTTTATTGCAAATTATGAGCAAAATTACAGTCGCTTCCGCTTCCCGCTTCCCGCAATCGGTTGGGCGTCTGAATGAAAGTGATTTAGCCGTTTGGGATTTAAGTGCATGTGTATTTATGGCTTATGGAAAGATAATTTGTCAAAGTGCCAGCCAGCGCAAGCAAGCAGCTGCATCAGTATCAACTTCCCAGCTCCTCAACGCCTGCTCCGGACTGAGTCCTTAGCCAGGCATTAAATTGATGTCTATGCTCTGCATTTTATGGCAAAAATTTCCAGAGAACTTGCTTCATCACAAGTTATGCAAAATGGCCGCCAAAGTGCCTGTCTAATGTGTGTCTGTGTTAAAGTTGTATTGAGGCAAACCAAAATTATTAGTATTAAAGCCCTGCACAGAATCCTCTTTGTTAAAGTAATTGGTCTGGCTTTCATTTATTTACTTAAGCATCTAAATGAATAGATTCTGCGATGTGGATAGACATAACAACAATCTTTGCTGACAATAACAAGATAATGATAATGCGAATGAAAACAAGAAAATAGATGATGGACAGAAATGCCTTATTTGTAATTTATGTTTTAATTTGTGGCTGTCATCACGAACGAAGCAAATAAATAAAACAGAGCGAAATCTGCATTGACTCGTTGCCACTTCAATTTGCATTAGCCCATGTTGCCATAAAGTTGGCATCCCTTTTGACACAAAGCCGAGGTGTCCCAACCGGAGACATGTCATAAATGATGTTGGCCAGCAGCAGCAGCAGCAGCAGCAGCAGCTGCCAAAAAGCGTGCGGGGGCAAGAAATTGTTAGTTGCCACATGAAAAATCGTGTTACAAAATTTGTTAGTGGCCACACAGGACATGGCAAGAGTTTTCAGTTGCCCAATTATCCAACACAAAAGGAGGAAATCCGATCTGTTTTAAGGTATATGTACATATATGTACAAATTTAGGGTTTATATTAGAGCCTTGTTGCTTAGTATATTTAAACGTGTGCTCATTTAAATACTAACTGAATAATCGTTCGCTCGTTGGCATAAACCATCTTAATGGAATATGGCGAACATTAAGTTTGTGGCACATAAAGAATCAATTAGTACAGTCGCACATTTATTGGTTAAAGGCCGCATCGAAGAACTGGCCAGCAATATTTGCAATTATTACGCATAATTTGGCAAAAGTCAACGGCCATTTTGTGTATCGAGCGGCTTCTCTCGCTAACGTACGTAACGACTGCAGATTTTATTGGGCCCCGGCCGTAAAAGGAGGGTCGAGCACATTGGAAAAGTCGCAAGGGGTTTGTTTTGGCTGGGTAGCTTAAGCAGCTTCAATTACGGCCGAAAGGCAGTTAAGTTGTTAAGTTAGGGTCTTGCCCGGACTTACCCAGTATGACGAGCGCATTGCCCAGGAGCCCGGCGAAGCCAATAATGCCAAAGAAGACGGGCACTATGATGGACACCACACGCTCCAGTGGCCAAATGTCTCCGTCTCGCTCCAGATCCATATCCATTTCGAGCAAATTGTCTGGCCGCATCGAACTATTCAAATGGTCCGCTATATAGTTGGTGCTATTGTTGCCAATTTTGTTGTTGGCATTGCTGCACTCGCTGGGATTGGGCCAATCGGCGCAGTCAACGGGCGCTGTCCCCCTGCTGCCAGTTGGCCAGAAGCTAATTAGCATGGCCAGTGTGAGAGTCAGCGCCAGGGCCGAACGGTGGCTGCTCGGGCCCATTGCCACGCCCACTTTGAATTGAGCGCAGAGGTACTTATTAATTACCTTCACGCTTTTATCGCTTCTTTGTTGCTGCTGTTGTTTTCGCGGCTTGGCTTTGTTTAACATACAATTTTGATCAGACTCAGACTCAGACTCGATACGTATTCGTGTTAGTTTAACATTTCCATTCCCATTCCCGTTTCTGTTCCCAGGCACGCCCATCAGGCGGTGAACGGCGTTATTTGCATTTTAGTATTTTTCAGCATTCAAATAGCGAAAGCTGGCCCAGTTAGTAGTGTTCAGTATTGGGTAATGTCTGATGATGCCGACTGCGAATAATGATGTGCCTGCAAAAGATGATTACATTAAAATACATTTTACATAAATATGCATATATACATATAAAAATGTATGTGAGTGCTGCTCGAATACATATTTGCTAAAGTTTGTGCGTTGATAAATTAAAATTAGTTTACAATGAACCAAACTTTATTTTTGCCTTGCTGACTTCAGACAAAACAAAGTAAAACAAATACATACATCTGAAAGATTTAATACACATTTGATGAGCACGTTCTACAGTGTCAGACAACGATAGACATTGTTTTATACATATATATGTATATGTATATAGTAAAGTGGCAACCTTGAAAGTTTTATGGTAAATTAATTTGATTCAATTTCACGTGCCGCATAAAACACAGCCAATCCGGGGCAGCACTAACTCGGCCAATTTGATTACATTTGCATACTAAAATAATACATCTTCAGTGCTTAATGAATTGAATTCACCGTCGACATTGCGCATACGACGCGTGGCACACATTAATTAAAAGCGAAAAACCATCCAAATTACAATATTATAATGCTCATTATCTAACACGTTAATTGATAAGCTGAATTACCAGAAAGTTGGCACATAAAGTAGGCAGAAAAACACTTTAACCAAAGTTGACGAATTACATTTCCAATAAGAAAAGCTCTTGTGTGCACAAAGATTTTTCAAAGTATCTTTGAGGCAAAACTTTTTACAATTGTTTACTACTTTTAATATCCTGCACGCAGTAAAAATGGCGGAAGACATTTAAGAACTTGTTTACTTGTAAGATTTTGTAGAAACTTTCAAATGGTCGACAAGGAAGTGAAGCAAAAGCGATATATATACATATACATATACATATATATTTGTGTATCCAACTGATACAGGAGTATGTATGAATACTAGACTAAAAAGATATTTTCCTCTTTTTGGAATACTCTTGAACAATTTTGCCATCACGGCGAGAAGAGAAACCAACCAGGTCGCAACACCGAAAGTGACAGACTACCTATAGGGGTGTAAAAGTGCGTTTGTGTATGTGTGTGTGTGTGTGTGTGTGTGTGTGTGTGAGTGTCAGATGGACGAGCACAAAGCGTTGACAGTTGGCTTAAGCTGTCAATTAACATATGATTAAGCGAGACTCATAAAGAGAAATGACACGAGTCAGTGGAACAGTGACAGACGCCAAATGACAAACGATGCCAACGTTGGTACATAATTGAGAATGACTAAATTCCATTGGCTGTCATTTGTCCAAAATTCTGGCAACAAATTTCGCAACGCTTTCGCCTTGTTGAGAATCGATAAAAATTTGTCTGCTTTTGACATATTTCCCATTCAGAACACTTTTAATTTTATATTCTCAGCGCCATGCAGTCCGGAAACATATAGACAACCATTTAATTGGCATGTGTCGAACAACACACACCACACTCCCGAGTCGTACCAAAGGTTTTTACAGCTCACATAATTTATGCAGATCTCACGTATTTGTAGCTGTCTAGTTGGGTTTACACACATTCTATTTGCGAGTATTTACCAATGACAAGCTGAATTTATATAATTCCCGCTTAATTCAATTGGTGTTGTTTTAATGAACATTTTTGTACAGAGAATATGTGTGCATAATCTTCCCTTCACTTTATTTATTATTTATACCTAGCATCGAACATCTAATTGTGTTATAATTGCTTATTATTTTTTTATACTTTTATATAATTATATTTATTTATTAGAAGTCAAATTTGTTTGAGTTGATTGATGGCCCAATCTGAAGGGTCTGGCCTGGGCAAAGAGGACTTTAAAGGCAATTCAATTTCATGGACGCTTGCCCCAGAACGACTGGCGCCCAAGTCATCGAGTTCTTGTCTTCGGACAGCAGCTTTTTTACTGCGCTGTCAATCCATAAACATTTTGGCCGCTGATCAATTTGACCAAGCAGCTATAAATCAAAATAGCTTAAAATGCTCACCATAAATCGACTTTCACTAGTCGCCAATTTATTCATTCGAGGACAGCCAAAAAACAAGCTTGTTTGTATTTTATTTATGATTAAATATTTTGCGAATTAATATGTTCCCATCAATATTAAGTACATATGTAATGCTTGGAGCCACAAGATGGGTTCATCGAAGTGAAAAACCCGGATCCATCGTTTTAAAACTTTATTCATATCAATAGAAATGGAAACGTCATTTAAATAAGCTTTAAATATTTTTTTTGTGTATTTAAGCAATGAGTTTTGGGAAACTTCTATTGAATGGACTTGAAAACAATGCATTTTTCCATTATGCTCGCACTCAATGGGAATTCCATAAATAATCGAGCAATATTGACAAATGCCATTTCCGTGTCCGAGTTCGATTGCACCTGCGTGGGCGCACACAAGCAGCCGCCCACGCCAATGTTCACGTTAACGCACGCATGCAGGCAATCAGATTACGCATACGCACCGTAGAACGTTGGCACATGTGCCTCAATTCCTAGCCATAGCGAACGGCTCTTTAATTGCTCTGACTGACTGTTCGACAGCAATAACAGTATTAAGAAACGGTTATACTATTAATACATTGAATGCAGCTGCCAGAAAAAACGAGCCGAGCCGAGCCGAGCCCAGTTGGGATGGGATAGGAGGGGATGGGGCTCAATCAGGGCCGCAAGACGTACACGCCTCACATCCAAGTTGTGCTGATTATTTCAATTATTTCAATTAGCGCGGCGTGCGGTCCTTGGAAGGCCGAGAGAGAGACAGAGAGGGAAAGCGCAGTATGGGGCATAGTGGGAAAGGGGCAAAGAGGAAGAATCAGTTTGATAGCTGTTGCCGCTTATGTGGCTTTTATGAGCTTTGTGTTCAATCTAATTGGGGTTTTTATGGCCGCGCTATAAAATCAGGCAAGTGGCAACACCGAATTCAACAGCAGGACCATCTGTTGTTTATAATGTTATTTATAAATAATTAAGTAACTGGCAAACCGTGCAATCACTAAATTAAAATTAAAATAAAAACTCGCTCACTGCACGTGAAATGAATGCAAGCCATCGTTTAAATTACTTTTACACTTTCATTTGTTATAACATTCACCAAGCAAAAAAAATTATACCTATTAAATTTAGTGAAAAAATGCATTTGCAATAAATCGCTTTTTAAATGAAGAAAGTGTATTTTGTAAATTGCACTTAATATAAATCAATAATGGCGTTATCAATTGTTCGGGTTGTTTAAATTTATGTGAATATATGTATGTGTAAACATTTTCAGTTAAAAATCCTGAACTAACTTTAAATTTATTGAATTTCACAAAACAATTTAAATTAAATGAAATTTATGAATTATTCCGTTAGGCCAAGCAAAATAGAGAATGTGGCCAAATTGTAATTGAAACCGCATTACAGCTGCACTCGGAATCTTTATTGAATTATATTTCATAGCCATTAGGTTTTACTCTGCTGATACTATTAAATTCAAGGTATTATTGCATTTGTATGAACAAACAAACAATATATGAATAAAACACAAAAACTGAATTTGTTAAATGCAACTTTTATGCATACTCTATTTTATTTTGAAGCACTCACTTTAATTTATATAATATTGTATTAACCTTAAAAAATGTTAGCTATTGAAATTAAAATCAGGAATATTTCAATTGTCAAAGGGAAATTTTTGCTTCATTTGTTTCCCAATTCGCGACGGGTTGCAATGCATATTCATTATTCAGTTTGGCCAACTTAAATTACGACAAATTTTTATTTTCATTTGACAAGCGAATGGAGCAGAAAATATTCCAAATTGAATGAGAACAGACAAAAAATTAATTATGAAAGAGAATATGAATGGAAACCGGGGAATGAAAATTCCGAGGGTAAGGCTAACAACATAAAGGTTCATATTAACATAAGGCTAAACAAATAAATCGCATTTTAGTAAAAAAAAAAAGATATGTAAATAAATGCAAGCGATTTACTTGCTAAATTATTCAAAGGTTTAACGCGAAAATTTTTAATATTTTATATTGTTACTATAACAACAATGGAGCATAAAATATACAAAGGTTTCAATTATTTCTTCATAAACTTAAATGAGGTTATTAACAATTGCAAATTGAATTTGTCAATATCAGACGTTATACAAAAAACAGATTTCTAAGCATGTTTTATTAATGTTTATTTATCATAAATAACTGAATGCGATTAAAATGGGGTTAATTAAAAAAAAGGGTGCATTTGTAAACACAATATAATATAATCATATATGAAGGCACTATCTGACAATCTTGTTTAATTATCGTTGAAATACAAGTTATGCTGTAAATTATAATATAAGGTAAAGTTAAGCCTGGGATCAGCCAACATTGTTTGCCTGTTGATATTTTCTACCTTTCCGTCAAACGAGGCAAACATTTAATTGGATTGCACAAAACTAAAGCAGAGTGAATGAAAAGCTGCCTGTCGGCTAGAATGGGCCACCAAGCCACCAAACCACCAAACCATTAAGCTACCGAGCTACCAAAGCCACCATCGCGTTTCACATTCAACAAATCAGATTAAGTTTTTTAATTAATTCCTCCTGAAGCCGAACTCAGGCCGGGCTACTTACTACACAGGCATTATAGACCGATGCAGGAGGCTATGGGCGGAGGGACGGGCGGTCGGGGGACGGACGTGACTAGCGTTAAAGTCAATTAGTTTCATAAGTTGACACATATTTGATTAAAATCTTGCCAAAGCCCCAAAATGCGGCCCAATGTGCTCGCTGAAAAGGCGCCTTATAGCCAAAGCACAAAATTAATACAAATTTACTTTTAATTAGAGGGTTGTGCAACTTCTATACTATGTTCAGCCACGGACTTAATGGGACCTAAATTGGAGTGACGACAGAGTTTTCGAGATACTCTCTAACTGGGCTCGAGTTGGCCAAGTAAATTCGACGTGTGCTCTTTTTTACTTGTAGCACCATTGTTGCCCAACTTATAAAAAAGCATTGTTTATGTAAATCAAGCAAGATATTCGCAACAATTTTCTGATTGATAAAGTTGTCAAAAACTTTAAGGTTTAGTTTTGGATTCGATCGTCCTGCCGAGTAGTTTAGCCTAAAGCTGAAGGATTTGTTGACTTTTTTGTTGCATTTTCGGGGCAAAGGGCAAAAAGTTTTTATTTATATTTGTATTGTGTACATAAAGCACTTTACTGAAGTAATTTCCTAATTGGTTCAAGCAATGCTCAAACACAAACACTCACGCACACGCACACTTTCACACATACACGCGCACATACACAGCGAAATGCGTTGAGTGCGCAATAATGACTGCGACATGAGCACCGTGGGCGATAATCGAATAAAAGTGCACGAAATATGCGAAACACTTTTGCTAATTGGCGCGTTACGAGTAAAGTGCCGTCAAAGCTCTTACAACCAACTGGACAACTTGGACTTGGCTTTCGACTTGCCTTGTGAGATTATAAAGCGTTTGACTTTATTTACTTTATTTAGCTGTTTTATTTTTATTGTCCAGCGACACAAGTAGGTTTCAATTAGCAATCGTGAAAGCAGAGCTCAGCTGAGTTAGGGCCCTTTTCATTTAAACAATTTGCAAGTTTATTTGTTGCTTGCCAGTTTGAAACTTAAATAAATTTATTCAAGCCTTTGTTAATTAAAGTGATTTTGGTTTATTTAAAAATGAACTGAAAAGATTTTGCGTATACTTAATGCGCCATGGGCCCATGGTCCCCAAGTGTGATGATGTTACAAGTTAAGAGTTTGACGTTGGCAACTATTTGCGGTTTTTTTTTTGGCCTTTTTTGGCCAACTAATAACCGTCTGCGCAGAGCGTCCGTCGCAACATTGCCACTAAAAGTCACTTTTGCCGGCAAACAGTCAAAAGTTTTAGCCCCGGCGCCGACGAAGACGCCTACAACTTCATCTTAGCGTCAAGTGGACGACAAGGTCAGCCGAGGGCCCGACGCGGTGGCCCGAAATCAAAGTTGGCCCGCTACGTGCGCGCCCAGTTGTCTTTTGGCCAAAAGCGAAACGACAAGGAGTTGAAAGTGGTCCACTCTGCGTGTGTGCCTAGTCGTGCGTCGATATTTTGGCCTATGTGTGTGTGTGTGTAAAGTGCAAGTGAACAGCTGATGATAACGTGCAACTAATCATGATAACGCCTTAGCGCTAAAAGCTGCTCGCCCAGCTGCCGACCAGCCCGGCCAGCCGGGACAGCCGCCATAAGCCAAACTGAAAACTAATTCAGTTTGAGATTTGAACTTTTCGTAGTTGTAGTGATTCAAATAAATCAACAGTTTCAGTTTAAGTTTAACTTACATTTTTGTTTCTTTGAAAAGGATTTAATTAATCTGTTGTTATAAGCAAAAACTTAAACTAGACTTATAAGCTAACTTTTAAATTCAACTTAGTCCATTGGTTAAGTAATGCTATTAACTTCCATAGGGAGGCATTCTTTTGTTCTTAGAGAGAAATCTAGTAAGCTCGGAATTTGTAGATAAATACATTTTATAGTCGATTAAAAATTTTTGATTTAACACAATACCAACGCAAATGTATATACTATTTTTATTTTTTATTTTTGGGCTGTACAAGTGTTGTGTGAAATGGGTATCCCTAGCACATCAATAGGAGCTATTTTGGTGTGCTTGGGCTTGTTCATTGGCGGTTACAATATATTTGCAACTGGGGATTTGCCAGATATATCGGCAGCACTGTTCATTGGATGGATGGTGTTGATGCTGGACTTAATGCGCATTCAGAATTATGCGTTAAATCAAAAGTGGATGTTGCCGATTGCTTTGGTCGTCTATTATCTGTGCTCTCAAATCGTATTGTATATATTTTGGGCTCCATTGTGGAATCAACTTGAAACGTTGCTATATTCGCTTTTCACGACGAAGTCCTCGTTCAAAATCTATAACAAATATCCATTGATTGTTGTGTTCGCGCGTCGTCATCTGATGTCCGTCGTCAAACTGTCCGTGATGAGTTTAGTCATGTTCAAGACCATCAAGAACTACCGCTTGTACGAGTATTATTATGACACCAAAATCGGATATGAGCTCTACGATACGGCCTTAAGGGATTTGCTGGCCATGGCTGCGGAGGCAGCACCGAAACCTGTCCGTAAAACCCGCAAACGGAGAACAAGGCGACAGAAAAACTAACGTTTGGTCCGATTTTGTATGATTTCTATCGATGCTATTTTTTTTTTACCAATTACTTGCAGGTAATTATTGCCATAAATTATTTGGTTTACATAACTCAACCTTACCCAATATTCATTACTCAGGTGATTAATGGATGATAGGACAAAGGATATAAATGCATTTGAGTTTTTCGGATTCTATAATTCTAATTGAATGGAGGTGCATTCGATTTCAATTAACTGCAATGCAAAACTACGACATGCACTTTCTTATGAATAAAAAATGTATTTTTGTCTTGCAAAGCTAACCAATATCATAGCCATCAGATTATCTATAGGATTATAAATCTTGAATAAGTTAATGCAAATTTATATATATATTTATAGCTCAAAGTAAATTTAAATTTCCTGGAAAGCATTGCAATTAAAAACTTTCAGCGTTTTTATTGGAAACACGCCGGGGATTTGAACAGACCTCAGCCTGGGGTCAGCCAATTGTGGCTGCTGTGCAAAGCTATGGGAATGTTTAACAAGAGTGAGAACGTCTGACAATGCGGCTATGGAATGTCATGGCATGTCAGGACATGTATGCAGCTCATATTTGGCATGCATTTTAATTTAGCCCTATTTCGCCTTTTGCTTTGTCGGCCAAACAATGGACAATGGCAAAGATGGAGCATGGAGCATGTGACCAAATGCAAAACTTGCATTGGGTTTTGATTACAAGGTGCCACAAGGCTGGCAGTGAACCGGTTCGGGTTACCTGCTGCTGCCCGAACAGAACCAATTAACTATCTATTGTGACTTTCTTATTTCTCACTAGGATGGCTCAAAATTAAAGCATTGTGACGACAATTATTTATTTAATGTTAAGTAACTAAAAACTTTTGCATATTTTAATATTCTACTCAAAATACAATTAAATAATAAAATAAACATACAAAATTCAATTTAAAAATTAATATGTGTCAATTATGTAAAACTAGGGTATTTTCAAAAAAACATCTAAAAATCGTTTCGGTTCTTGTTTTTTAACGCAACTGAGCAGGAATAAAAATATTTAAGCTCTTGGGCAGTCAGAAAAAAATTTGTTTATGTGAACTCATCTCTAACTAGTTTTGGCTAAAACAAAATGCGAAGCTGTTAAAAATAGTCGCTTGGCGCTGTCGAAAAAAAGTCTCGTCATTTTAATAATGCGCTTATCATGAAAACTATCTATGTCTCTTTCTCACTCCCTATCTCTCTCTTTAGTTGTCAAAGCGATGCAAATATAAAAAATATAACATTGCATGTCCAGCGTCCATCAGCTGTCAGAGTAAAATTTTTTGAGCTCTGTGTATTGGCAGCTTCCACTGAAATTCAATTGGCATCTTTAACTGCCTAACAAATGTTTCAGTAAATAATGCACATTCTCATTTAAACGGAATGACTAATTGCCAGCATTTGATTACGTAATTGTTGAGTGGGTGCCGTAATTAGGCAGTTAAATTGATTTGACACATGTGTAATCAACAAATTACTTGACAGGACTCGAGCGAATTAAAATAAAGTGGTCGATCCTATATTTTATTTTTGCTTAACAATAACTCAATTCTAATCAGCTTAAGGAACGCCCTGTATTGAAAAGGATACACACATGTAACATATAAATTTAAGCAGGGCATCAAATTAGTTAAGGACACCCAAATCAAGTTGATTTATCAAATGAAAACTATTCCGTGAAGCTTACAACCAGAAAAGGGTTCGTCAGTATTAAGAAGTTCAGTTAAATAAAGAGCTAGAAAGCGAAATAAAAGGGTCGAACACTCTTAAATGCTTCAGCTGCATTGAAAAAAAAAATAAACAAAACATGATTTTGGTTTGTTTACACAAACTTTAGACCTGTTTAAATTTATTCATTTCAAGATATAAAAATAATTGTTGCCCATGCACAGATTTCCTTTAGGTTTTCAACTTCCTTTGATGGAAAACGAAAATATTTACTTTAAAATTAAGTTGAGATATAAAAGGGAATAGCAAATAGCAAAAAGCAGAATGCAACCAACTATAATAATTGAAGAAGACTTTAAACGCTGAAAACACAAATCAATTGCGGTCTGGGCAAATAGGCAATTAGTTTTTGAACAGGCACAACTGAAGCTCATTAATTAATCAACTTGAGCAATTTCAATTGGAATTTGCAATTGCAATTGCAGCTCAGCGGCGAATGATGCTCGAATAGTAAATCAATTGTGTTTGTAAAACAAAGTAACTGGAAAATTGTCGTGCAAACTGTCGAGCTTATCAAACGAAAACAACAGCAAAGATAATTCCAATGTTTGTGTGTGTGTGTGTTAGTGAGTGTGTGTGTGTGTGTATGTGTGTGTAAGCCTTGTCTGCATGAAAAATAAGAGCAAACGCTGAACTCTGGCCCATAGGATAGAAAGTACATGCTAAGTTGTGAATGATTTATGGTTTTCCACATTCTTGTTTGCTTAAATTGATTTGTTTAGTTTAACTTACCTTATATACATATCTTTCGGCAAATTTAAATATATCTAAAATTTTGTTAGTCCCATTTAAATTTATATAAACTTGTAACATAACATGCATGAGTAAAATTTTCCATTAGTTCTTTGAATCAAAATTACGTGTTCTTAATTTGCGTAGAGAGCATATGATTTTTCTCTGAGTGTGGTTGACTTAACGTGCGAAACGGGTTTATTGGAAAAGTTTGCGGGCCACTTAAGCGTTTGGTTGCACATTCTGGCAATGGCAGCCGGATGGACAGGCGGCGACATGTGCAACTGCCCGGAAGGGCAACTGGCCCAGCGGCAGGACCTAAGCCAAGCTGAGCGGAATGCCTGGGCACAGGCCACAATAGTCAGTTCTTAGTCAGCGGCATTTAACCGGCACAGACAGCTCGCCTGCAACTTAACTCCTTAACTCCCGCCCGCAGTGATTGTCGCTGCAGCTGATGGCGTTTGTGGCGACACGCAATGTGGCCACAATGATTTTGTACAGCTGAGCAACTTTGATGCGTTGAGCTGTTGACTTGCAGACACTTGTGTGGCATGGCTAAATGGCATAGCTCTAATGCTCCGCTGCTTATCGTATGCACATTGCGTATACGACCTGTGACCTGGCCATATGTGCATATGCGCCACCCATCCAATCAAATCCAACAAAATGGCAGCTAAACACCGTTATGCAAATGACACAAACTCTGCCAGCTGCATAGACTTAATACTCGGCTAATTTGCTTAATTAGTCAATTGTCCTGAAAGTGCCTCCCTCGAAATGTGAGTTGACTGTTAACTTGGTTAATGGTAATGCAAGTTTGTATGCAGTCTTTAGAATATTCAGGAGCTTTGACTTTTAATGAGAACAAGGCGTCTCGCTTATATGAATACATACACTTAATGTGTATCTCTGTTATTAAAAACTTTTATTGTGTTACAAAGGGAAATGGAGTTGCATTCGTAAGGAATATATGTAAGTAGAAAATAAAGCTTCAATTGATGTTTCATTTTTCGCTTAATATGATTAAGCACTTAAAACAGATTGCTTAATAGTAAAAGTTGATTAATGCATTTTTAAGTTTATGAGCAATGCATTACCCTATTTAATATTATTTATTATTATTTATAGCAAGCTCAATTTGAACTGCTATGTCGTAACTTGTTTAGCAGACTGTAACTTTAAAATGACTGCTAATTTTACTTAAAGTGGGCAAACTAGTTGCGAGGTAACTTAAGATTGTTGTTGTTGTTGTTGTGCGTGTGGTTGCCCTTTTATGTTGCAGTTGTTGTTGTCTCTTGTTATGTTGTTGCTGTTGCCTGGGTGTGTCGTGATTAGGCACGGCACATTGAAAAATCAGCCAGCAGTCAGCCAGAAAGACAACTCACCTTACCTCAGCGCTGGCCTCGTTCGTGGACTTGTCAAGGCAACGACAGCTTCTTGGCTTGTTGTGCGCTCGTTGAGTGTGTGCGTGTGTGTGTGTGTGTGTGTGCGTATTTTCCACCACATGCACACACAGTTAGGAGCTGTAGGGATTCACACGCACACACACACACACACACATACACAGATCAGCTGTAAAAACACAAGTCAAAAGTTGGCCAGGAGCGTCGTTTGCTTAGCAACCGGCAAAGAAACGTATTCCCTGCTTTACTCTACTCTACTCTGCCCCACATCCTGCGTTTTTTTTACTGGCCAATATACGTGCCACTGTTTTTGCTGCACAGTGGGCATTTTTTACATTTCAATTAAATCCAAGTTTTAACGTAAATAGTTTTGCCTTTTACATTAAGCTAGAGACTTATATATAATATAAAAAAAAATTTAGTTCACAAATAAATTTGTTTAAAAAGGAATTGTTTTTATTAACAATTATAAAAAATATTATACTTGGGGTTATTGCTAATTTTAATTTGTGTTGCTGTTTTGTGGTCACTGTGCGAATGGTCAAATGGATTTCCTTTGTGTGTGTGTGTCAGTGTGTGCCTGTGTTTTTTTTCAATTTCAATTTTACAATAGCTGGCGAAGTCTCCCAATGCCAAGCGCACATATAGAATGTATAAAAACATAAATGTATATATACATATAGATGTGTGTGTGTGTGTGTGTGTGTTTGTGTGTTTGTGTTTGTGTGCGCATACAAGTACAATATAGTAATGAATTACGGCACAATTTCACACTTGCTTTCATTGGAAAATAAGGGAGGCAGCGCGCGGTTTGTCCTGCCTGCCTGTGGCCGCCATTTCTGGTCGTCCTGGTCGTCCTGGTCGTCGTTTATTTTTGTTTTCAAGCCAATGTTGAAAGCGTTTTAATAAGCGACCCAAATTGCGGTGAGCCGCGTGCGGTTTTGTTGTGTTCTGTTGTTGGACGGGAATCTCAACATAGCCGCCGTTTATAAATCAATTGAATTTGTGTCTTTACTTCGCTTCTTTTTTCTTTTTTTTTTTATATTACATTTGGTCCTTTTTTTTTTTTTTGCGTAGCGTTGCGTTACGTTGCGTTGTGCTGGACATGCGTCGTCCTTGTAGTCCAGGCAATTTCGTGTTATCATTGCGCCACTGCCATGGGGCGTGTCACGGCCGGACCGAGATAATACGGCACGAGGGGCGCATGAATACAACGACCCATTTGTGCCATCAATAAAAATAACAAACCGAGCATTTGCCCACTCGGCAGACAGGCGGTGGGTGATTGGGACATAAGCAGGACATGCACTGACACAGGAGTGTATTTGTAGTTTGCCTTGACTAAAGTTCTGCTGGATACGCAGAATAAAAATCAAACCCAGTCTCAGGGATACAGTATAGCCAGTTGAAGTGTAGAGAGGAGCACAGCCTCCCCACCTTGAGCATACTCTGTTTAGTCAATTGTTTGGCTACAGGGTATAATCAGTTTGATTTATGCTTAAATCATTTGATTAATCGTCCGCATCTTGCTGTTTTTTAATACAGTTCAATACGGATTTATGGTATATCGTATATATCTGTAGCAAATATTCCATTGAACAACATTCTCAACTAAGAAACTCCAACTTTAATTGGATTTCATCTAATTTCACCGAGTGTGGCCAAACAAATAACTTATTTGCTTTGTTAGTGCAAATATCTAAATTGACCAGGATTTCAGTTCGATAAGTCGTAAAGAAATCGAATTAAAGTCATAATCGCAATCGCAACTTTTGCTTTCAATGAAAACTGGTGAAAAATGTCACAAAATAAATAAATAAATAAATCACTGTGCACATACTTTTTTCAATTACCAAACCAGATGCTGAAATACGAGTATACGAGTATGCATTATAAATGAGAACAAATTGCGAGTGAGGGAGAAAGAAAAAAATACATAAAAAGAGGGGGAGCAGAGAAAGGATATCTGCAGGAGGGCGGGCGCAAAGCAAAATTGAAATGCCAAGCGCGCGACCTTTGGCCAGCAAATAAGAACGCAAATAATTTCCGTTTTGAAAGCGACACAGCGAACACAAATAGACTTCGAGCCGGAGTCCATCTAACAGCTGTAGACAGAACGAAAGCTCCTCGCCCGACCCATGCTCCTTTCGTCTGCTGGTCAAACCGACAGACAGCTTCCGTTTTCCGTTTCCTGTGCAAATATGCGGCATGGAAACGACCAAAGAGTTGCAACGCCCTCGAATTGTCAAAGCGGCACAGGTCCTGCTCCAGTTGACATGATTTGAGCCAGGTCGTGACCCGTTCTCGATACGTTTTTTTTTTTTTTTTTTTTTATATAATTTTTTTTTATATTTGTTATGGCCTGGTTTCCACTGTTTGCGGCTAGGCTTACGGCTCAAACATTTGTGTCCCGATAAATAGAAAGTAGGTTTCCAGATGCCGGCCACTATAAAGCGGTCACTCGATACGCAGGACCTCATTGCCAGGACATTCTGCGCCTAAGTCTCTGCACGTGTTGGCTTCCACTCGGTGTGAATCTTGGCTGTGTTTATTGCATCTGTTAACAGCTTAGTTCGAGCTGTTGATAGTGGTGAATAACGGCCTTGCCACACGGCATTCCACTTGATGTGGCAGCCGCTGAAGATGTTTTCAAAGTTTTAAAATCATTCATAACTTCAACTGATTGAAAGTTCGCAAATAATTGAAAAAGTCGACTTTGACTAAATTCAAATTATGCAAAGCTCTTAATTATTACTTCCTTAGCCAAATTTGTTTCGCAAATAAAAATATTAGCTTAACTGTACTTTGCAACACTTGTTCACTTGTTTGTTGACATTAATACTCACATTTCTCTGACCCTGTATTACACAGTTAAAGATATTGCAAAGGTTTATTGGAACAATCAAAAGTTGAGTTTTCAGTTTTTATTTCGTTTTTCTTAATTCGGCTAAAAAACAGTTTGGTTATCGAATGTATTTTTTATAATCATTGTAATAAAAATAACAGGATATCAGCTAGTTGTGCCAGCGCTTAGTTGTGAACATTATTTTTTTTATGCCTTTGTTGTTTGTTGCATGTTGAAGGTTTTGCTTTTTTTTTATGGCATCGTAAACAGCACATAATACTAAAGAGCTTTGTTTTGGGGGCAATCAGGGGGCGTGGCTTAAGGCCGAGCGCGTCTGGCCGAGAATTTGTTGCTTACTTTCCGGAGTCCCAAATGTGGGCGAACAACAAGGACTCGGCACCAACAGGGGCCTGAGGATGTGTGCGTGTGTGTATATGTTTCTCCCTCTCTCTCTCTCTCTCTCTGTCTCTCTCTGTCTGTCTTTCTCTGGTTGTTCGCCTTGTGTGAATAATAAAATAGTTTCGAGTATCCATTTGCATATTTAAAATGCGCATGGATGCGGGGGCGTGACAAGATGGCACTAAATATTTGCTCGAGCACTAAACGCTGTCCTCTTCACGTCCGGGTTCTTTTCTCCTTTTTTTTTTGGTCTGGGTGTGTGTGTTTGTGTTTGTGTGCATGTCCTGCGTCCGCAGCTGCTAATGGGTTTCATCTTTTGCGCATCCACCTCGTGTTCCCCCTCTCATCACGTGCAAAGCATTTTGATTTAATTTTTTATGCACTCTCATTAAATAATAGCATGACAGGACAGGACCGGCACGTCGGACAGGACTCGGGATTAACAGAAGTGTGTACACACGCAAATAATGCTGCTGCAACAGCTGCTGCCACGCCCTCCCTTTTCGCCCCCTCCTCGGGCCGAATTCATATCTTTAGTATGCTGTAGTTTGGGCAATTTCCCATTGGAACTTGGGCTGCCCATGTTGATTTAGGTTAACAGCAACTGGGCCAAATTCTTTCAACACAAAGCCGGGGAGAATTTCTGTTTTGGGAATTTACGTACACACACACACACACGCATACACTGGCACACTAAATTTAGACGTAGAGCCAAAGAAAAACTGTATTTTTAATTAAACACAAATGCAACTCTGAGAAACGCGAAGAGAATTTCCACTAGTTTTTCGCACAGTTCGGTAAGCATAATAAATCAGAGCAAAACTCTAAAGCTTCCAAGTGATAAGCTCAAATAGTTTAAAGTTTAACGAGAAAGCACCAAAAACAAAGAAAACAAACAAAAATTAAATAGATAACAAAATCAGTCCAAAAATAACTCAAAAAATAAATAATGGCTCATTACTCATATAACATAATCTTGAATATTAATGCTGAAAATAAGGTAATTAAGGAAAATAAAAGCCAATTTTATTTAGCTAACAACATTTGCAATTTAAATTGTGGAATTCAAGTGAATTTTTAGCCAAGCTTTGCTGTGAACAACTTTGAAATTTGTTAATTTAAGACTCAATCTAAGTTTGAATGTGTGCAATTGCTGTGCCCAAGAATAAGGTAACTTTTGGGCATATTTAACAAATTGTAGGCACTCATAACTATTTAAAGCCCACAAAGAGAAGAAGAAGATGAAGAGTGAGAGAAACTTTCAATTATAAATTTGTGAAAATAAGTGCTTTGTTGTACTTGGTTTTTGTTTGCTGTAGCTGCCCTTAAGGCATTCGCAAGTTACAAAATTTTGTATAGAAACGAGCGAGTATAGTTATAAATCGCCATTCTATATTGTGGATTTGTTTGCACTAACAAAATGCAAGAAACCCAAATTCCAAGAGTATTAAAAATAAATTACAAACTTCTAGACACACACACAGAGGGAGGGAGAGAGAAACTTATCCTTACAGAGTTGACAACGACAAACAGTTGGAAAGTAAGCATTTAGAGCGCATTGTACATTGAGAACTTTCATCCAACCAAGTCTAAGTTCGGGCCAACAGAGTGACTGCTTTGGATTATAGACCAGAAATAAACGAGCCAACACATTGCACAACCAACTGTTATATGCTCATGCATGAGACATAATAACACAAATGTGTTATGCAGCTTACATTGTATTCCAGGGCACAATAGTTGGGTAAGACATTATTATATACTTATTCATATACATATATATATATATATATATATATATCATATATATGCCATAGGAAACTAGCATTTAAGAGTGAAATTGATAGCCAATCTAAAGAAAAGATAGAAGATTGTATTAACCACTTGGTAAATCTAGATTATAAATTCTCATACGCACTTATAATTAAATCACATTTAAACTTAATTTGTAATAAATTACAATCTAAACATATATTTTATATTTATGTTTCTTTCGTTTTTGTTATTTACGTCTTAAGCCCAGTAAGTTTTGAGTTAATAAACTAACACACAGTTTGAGTAAAATATTATAGAAGGTTTTACCGGAAACTTTTTTATACCTGTTAAATTGAATTATAACTTAATATTTATCTTTAAAACACGTAGGTCGGATGAATCTTTCAAAAGTTAATTGTTATTTTTTTTCTGTGTGAACGGCTTTTAGTTTTGATTAAATTAAGCGCGCTGAGGCATCGGTTAACGCACTTGGCCTTGACCCGAGCCTGAATTTGAGATTGGTTTCCAACTTGGCTGGGTCAAAGGCGGTCGCCTGTTGTCGGTTGTCGTTTGTGGGTTGTCGTCTGTTGGCAGTTGGTTGTCTTGGGCCTGTTTGCTGTTTGGGGTCAATGTCATGGGTGCATGATTAAATAAAAGTATCCGCTTACGGTAGCATCCAATGTCATTTATTATGATTACGTGCACATGGCGCTGACAGTTGACGCCATTCTCAAGGCGGGGCTCGCAAATTTGGCCGTCGTTGTTGTTGTCGTCGGATCCGGGCGCAGGTGTCGGCGATACTTACGAGCAGGGCGCTCAAACGATTCGATCTTAAAATTTTTATGATGCCAATGCCGGTAACGGTGCCGGCGGGAGGCAACAGCGCTTTATTAGCCGCTTATGCCCAACTCAGGCCAAACTGGCCCCGCCCTGGCCCGACACAGATCCAGTATTATGGGTAGGCACTGCATTAATTTAATCGGCATGTCATTTCATGTTCAAAGTTTTGCTTTACGCTTTTCCGCGGGGCTTTTCAGTGTGTGTCTGTGTGTGTGTGTGTGTGTCTGTATGTGTCTGTGTGTGTGTGTGGAGGTTAACAGGCTCGATTCGGCCCCATCGCACACTGTCCGTCAACGCTGCCTTTTGTCCGCAGTGCGCTGCCAATCAGAAAAGTCAGCAGCGTTAAATCAGCTGAAGTAACAGTGAAAATTGCAATATGCCGAAGCGTGGGCGCCCCAGCAAGAACAGCTTAACCCCCACGCAGATGCCCCATGGCAGGATGGACCCCTTAAAAAGTTACACCTTTAACAGGTGAGCTGCCGATGGGTGTGATTAAGTGTGTGCGTGTGTGTTCGTTGCAGCTCTCTGTTTGATTGGCATGCTGTCAGTTCAACCGTACAGTGAACGTCAGCAGTCAATGCACAGCAGCGGTTAGCAATTTAACCGAGCTCTTTGAAACTGTCAACACTTGCATTCCGCTCAGCTCGGTGAAAAACACGAAGCCTTTCTGTCCCATGAGAAACATTTATATTCGCTCTGGTCAAAAAAATATTCAGCACCACTAATGGTATCAAGACGAATGAGCTCTCCCAATTTTTAAGTTGTTTCCACTTAGTCTTAGCTAAAGTTTAGGATTAATATTTGTTCAACTCACCTTGCTTGCAGCTTCCAAGTAGCAAAGATTACAACGTTTCATAGACAACTGAAAGAAAAATATAATGATATGAATATGAATATCAATTAAAATGAAAATATTTCGACTGAAGTGAAAGAAATAAAAACCAAAAACTTCAGAACTAATACAAAAAAACTAAATTTGTATATGTATACATTAAATGTATGGACTAGGAAAGTTTTATATCGTTTATTAATAACCAAATGTGAAGGACTGCAAAAAGGCAAACTAACTGATAAATATGTATAAACACGAGCAAATAGCATGCATTTTATTATGTTTAAATACAGAATACAAAAAAATATCCAATGTACACAACTGCGTTATGTAAATATTTCAAATGAACAAATATCACGCATACGACGCGTGTTCCAAAAACTTGACATTGCAGTCGTTGCGATAAATGAACAAATGCATTTAACGTAAATGTTAAAATTTGCGACTAATATTTCATCCTTTGCAGCTCATTTCCGCTGTGAACAGAGCGCATTTTTTATTAGGAATTTATGAGAAAGTCTAAAATTGTAATTATTGTCTCTAAGTAAAGGCCGTTAAAACTTTGATTTGATATTGAATTGAATTGATAATATTTATTTTAACATATTGCATTTTTTCGCTAGCTTTAAAAGGCATCGTTCGATTTTATTCGCTTTTAATTAAATTTGCCAGTATATTAACAGATAAAGTGTTGTTTCAGACATAGAATGAAAATATGTCAACGATGAAACTTGATTGAATTTCCGTGCGCTGTGCAATCGAAACTATATTGTGGAAACCCAATAAAATAAAAAGCTAAAAGAGGTATTGTTTAATTGTTGCTTTGCGCCTTTTCTACTGCTGCATGAAACAATTCGAGGAAGTTTTACCTTGGTAGCAATGCCAAAGTGCTACCATATAGTGCTATTTGTATTTATTAACCTTTATGGTATTTCCAGTGGCAAAAAGGTTAAGTTTAAACTCATATGTATAAAACATGCGCTTCGTGGAATGCTGTTGGTAATTTCAATTTTTATTCTGCTTGATTTTCAATGGAACACATTTGTATTTAAAGTTATGCGTTCATGTTAAAAACTAAACAGTTAGCTCAAATTCTGCCAGTTCGTAGAAAACATCATAGAACAGTGAATAAAAAGGAGAACGAATCCAAATTAGAATAAATATATATACAAACATGCAATCTGCCCGGTTGGAGGTCTTTGTGGCTTTATTAAACCAACTTCAAGGAAATGCAAATGTTATTTCTATTATTAGCAGTCGTAAGCTGACTTTAATCCAAAGCTCTTACGAGAAACCAACTTAAATTCCTATTCCAAGTACTTAACATTTGTTAAGCCCAACGTGATCCTTGGCAGCCCGGGGAAAGCTGCTTCTCGAGCAGCCAACATTACCGCAACCAGAAAACTCAATGGATTTTCCAAGACTAAAACAACAGTGCAAAGCATCAATTTGAATTTGGATTATTCGGCAATCAATATTTTCGCTACCTTCGCTGTGAGAATAAATTAAAAGTGTTGAGAATAAATAAACCTATTCTATTTTATACATATGTATATAAAAATGTTTTACAAGCATTTCAATAATATTTTTTGTTAAAATTTCAAGTAACAGATTTGTTTGTATCAATTTTTGTTTTCCACTTTTCACATTTTATGCTTTTTCATAAAATCTCCACTTCATTTTCAAACAGATTTAAACTGGCAAAAAAAACAACAACACATGTATAAATTGTGGATAGGTTTTCACGCCGCTTGCTTGCGGATTGGCCAAGGTTTGATGGTATTTAGAAATTTGTTTATCAATCAAACTACTGCACAAGCATACTAAACAATGGGAATGTGAGTGTCCTTGGATGCCTTTGCATGCGTATACCTATGTGCTCAAGTGCGGAGCGCAGGAACCACAGTTAACCATCGTGTGTGGTTGCGGTCACTGATGCCAATAAACAACAGCCACTCGAAGCGATTTTGTAGGTGAAATCTCTTTAGAAAATTGTGTGTGTGTGTGTGTGTATCTATGGAAACGTTTGTGCAGCTCATTAAGAAGCTGTGAGTGCAACCGCAAAATGCCATTTGTCAGATGCAAATGAATGTGCATTTATGGCTCGCGTACGCTGTGGGCTGTGGGCGTGGCCAGACAGCTCAATTTGTCCAATTGTCCAACGCGACCACCAACGAAACTCATGCGGAACAAACTATTTGTGCTCGGCAGCCTTGCCCGGATCTAATAGAAAAATAGTTGGTGTGTGTGTGTGTGTGTGTAGGAGCGTGTGCTGAATGTCCAGCTGGAAGTGGCACACAGTGGCTGGCACTTGGAGTCATGTTATAAGGCCTCTCTCGTATTGTCTTGTTATGCAAATCTGTGGCAGATGTAAAATATGAGCGCACGTAGCAACAGCAGCAGCAGCAGCAGCAGCAGCATAGAAGCTATTCTAAGTAAAGCCACAATGCAACACCCACGCACACATCGAGCATATGCATATTCACAGTTTGCTTTGAAGCAACAAAGTTTCGCCCGTTGCATGCCACACCATGACTTTATTGGAATTGCAGCTTTTGTTTGCACAAATGAAAGTTTCTGCCATTTCTCATGGCTGTCCCAGTGCTTTCATCAACTTCCCTTGCATTCTAGCAAGTTTGTCGTAAACGGCAAACAGCAAGCAGCTAGCAAAAGGCGCATTTTCCGCGAGACATTCAATTTATTTAGCAAAATATTTGCGTTTGGTTTTGCGTGGCAGCCACAGCTCACAAAGTCCCAGCGAACAGTTGGCTAAACATGCCAAACGTGCGACAGGGACACACATAGCACATAGCGTGTGCGAGCGAGAGAACGCGAACGAGATTCCTGTCTGGGCCCAGAAAGCTGTCCGAAAAGTTATGTGCAATAAATGATGCACTGCAAAGCAAACCAAAGCAGCTGGAAAATCATTATCTCTCAAAGCAAGGGCTAATTACGGTTGCAAGTAATTACAAACTGTCAACACCATGTTTAAAACACCTAAAACTAGCAAAACTAAAAGGAGAACAAGCTTATTTTTAAAAATAAGTTAATACATTATAATGAAAGGCAATCCAGCTTCTAAATTATGTCTTTAAAAATATATGTACATATTTTTTTAATTTTTATAAAACAATCTAAAATGATTTTTAAATGAAAAAAAAAAAGTCTTTTAAATGCAATTAAGTTTTTACTACATCTTATCGAGTATTTTTAAAAAGGGTCTGGCAATCTTGAAATAAAACATAAATCCCAAAAACTGATTTAAAAATTGAGATCATACGAATCTTAGTAGACTTTGGCAACTGAACTTGATAAGTGCCTGTGCACATATTCGAAATCTTCATAATTATTTTAATATTCATACAGTTTGGGTGTAGAAATTTTACGGTCACACAAACTCCGAGCAAATATTTTTTTTCTTTCAATTTCGTCCAAAGCCGAGCTTTCATTTTGAATATTTATTTAGAATTATCCATATATATACATATATATATATGCATATATATATTTCTTATCTTTAACTATTGAAAATTTCAAAGATGTTGAACTATCAGACGGTGATCAGTACAGAGACAGCGATCAAGATGACCTACTTCTGCTCGAGCTGGCCGACAATGTGCTGGCTCGTCCTCAAACTGCATTCACTGTACTTGGCTTTGGGCCTAGACTGCCATCGCTTTCTGTGGCTGTCGCTGTCGACCCTGGCCTTCTCGATATGGTACGCTATACACGTGGCTAACCGCAGGCGCAAAAATGTAAGAAATTTTTCAGACTTCGACATCGACTGCAGTTAATTAATTTTTAATTTGAAGATGCATAAAGTTGTAAAGCCGTTGGAGCGGGAGATCAACCGGCAAGCTTACGAGGCCAGCATGGACAATCTGCTGGCGGCCAGAGCGCTCGAGCAGAGTCTTGATCAGTACGAGAGCCTGTTTAAGAATCTATTCAATAAGCGCAGTCCGCAGATAATGCGCGAGCGTCGGGCGCGTTCGTTAAGCGTGATGCCGCGCAAAACATTTCAGGAGTCCTTAAAGGAGTCGTCCTCGCTGAAATTGTACAGCTCCATTAGCACGCAAACCAGTCCGCTAAACAATACACGTTTGGCTGCAGCTGCAGCAACATACAGCAAGTTCGTTACCAAGCTGCAAAAAAATCAAAGCAAGTCGCGCAGGGGAATCAACGTGGCCCTGCAGGACGTGCCCGATGAGGGCAACTGCCATCTTAACTGCGATTGTCAGTGCCGCATGATGACCAATGCCATCCAAATGGCTGGGCGGAATAAGAAGCTGCCACTGTGGCGCAATTGAGTTTTTAGAGTTCAGAATTAGTTCGTTAGATTTTGAGTTGACTCGCATTCTAATTTAGGTTATATATATTCAAATGATTGGCTTTTATAGTGGCAGCAGACATATTCCCCCAAAATTGCGGGGTTTTTGATTTGTTTTTATTTTTTTTTTTGCAAGCAGATTGATATAGCTATATATACACAGACATGATATTTATATGTGTGAAGAGCAGCAACTCTATAATAAGTGTCAGTATATTAAATCGATATGTCGAGGCGATATATCCATTTTTCAAGATATTCATGTATGCTTCAATAAAACGATAGCAATGTAAAGTACTTGGGGCAAGCGGCGTATGCGTAATATTTGTGCATTTTGTTATTTTTGGTTTTTTTAGCCAATCTAAATGACGCTTTTTATAGAGAGTCTATTTGCTTACTTAGTATTTATAACTAATAAATACCAAATACCAAATATCAATAGTTATCAGATTACGTTGAGAACTTGAAGTGCAAACAAAAGTACCAAAAAGTAATTGTAAATTTCAATTACAATTTAGGTTATTTAATTGTGAAATTTATTTTTGTGTCGAGTTTAAAGTGCAGATTTGTGGCTTTTAATTTTGAATTGCACTTGACCAATATAGTAAAGGGCCAATCTAACGTTATATAGCGAGAAAGCGATTATGTTTTGTGAACTAACAAACCACCGGTTAAAGTCATTGAGCACACTCAAAAAGCACACACACACATGGAAATTACCTGAGCAGGCAACAAAATTTCATTGCATAGTTGCGATCCACCAAAAGTTACCGTTGGGCAGGCCAACACTTTCATTATCTTTTATGTGCGCACACACTCGACTGCGGGCGTGTGTGTGTGTGAGTGTGTGTGAGCTGAGTATATTCGAATTTATTTGAATAAGCAATTGATGATGGAGCGAAGATCTGAAAACATGTCCATCGATGAGACAGGCAACCAGCAAGCAGCAGCTGTCAGCAAAATGCCCAAAAATTATAACAGCCACCCAGATGTGTCTGCCTCAAGTGAGAAAGGAAATGAGAGAGGCTGCCACTTTACATGCACTCATCCTCTTCATGCGCAGCAAGGACACACTTGAGCAGCTGCTCATCGACAGGAGGCGACACTGCCGATAATAGTGCGCAAAACTGTTTGATGCTGCCACACGCAGTAAATGAGCAATCCCAATTCCAATACCAATATCGATGCCAGTGCCTATGCCAATGGCAATCAATGAACGCCAAAGCCAATGGCTTCAACAATTGAATATAATTTGACTGGCGGATTAACACAGTTGAAGCCCAGCCCAGTCTAGCCCAAAAGGGCTTCGTTTTAAGCGCAAATCAAATGAAAATGCGGCCCGGGTCTAGAGCCAATCTCAATTGCCAGTCCATGTGTGTGGCCCATAACCATAAAACACAAGTCGCCAATTAAACAGCAGCAGCAGCCACAGTGCAGAGAGCAAAAACTAAATAAATAAAGCAAATTAAAACGCTTCGAGTGTTCTCAACTTTGGCATACACTTTAACCAGGTGAGCGTTGGTATTTCGTAGTTTGAATAACAGTTTGGGGGAATTAAACAGAAGTTTGCCCAATTCGAACTTTTTAGAGGTGATGTGGATTTTATGAAAATGAAATTATGATTCAATTACTTTATATAATATCATATATCAAATCTAACAAATAGTTATAAACAGACAAACAATAGCCTTTTACGAATACCATACTATCGCAGTTATTTAGTAATTATTTAGGTTCTGGTCGGTGAAGTTAATCAGGCTTTAGCTTCGACTTGAAGCTGTATACCGTAGTTAGTTGAGTTGATTGGGATATATTTATTTGGCACGCGTTAAGCATTAAATTTAAAGTCATAAAACTAAAAATAAGGTCGAACAATAATTTACACCAACTGTAACTGAGACAGAAACTGAGGTTTGGCTGCAAATAATTACAAATGCTGCAACTGGTAACCAAGACAATTATCCCGATAACGATGCTCTAGGTCTAAGTTACCGCAAATTGGTAACAAAAAGCAAATAAATAAAATAAAAAAAATATAAAAAAATGTTAACAAATAAATGGGAAAAGCTGCTGGCTAGCTGAAACAGTGTGTGTTGATACCATTCAACGCCAAATTTAATGGCGAGCTTAGCTGGAGATTGTGCTGTGTAAAGCGTGACACGTGGCGTATGCGCAATTTAAGTTGCGCAGGGAAACGCGGACACGTAGCGTATACGCAATCTGTATTAAGCGTTCTTTTTAGTTACACGACTATTAAATTGTAGTTTACGACATTAATGGACCCTTAAACTTTCAGCAATTTTAATTTAAGAGCTGTTAGGTATTTAATAAATGTAATAAAGATAAATTTCAACGTTTAAAGGATTGAAACTTAAGGAAAAAGAAGACTCTGTAGACAACTTAATAAAAGTGCGTGTAGCTTATTACAGATAGATTGAAGAGTGTTTAAGTTATGTGAGGACGCGTACGATTTCCAATCAGCAGCTACCAGTGAAGGCGAGTGGAAATAATCGCTGGGGCTTGGCACGTGCTTGGTGGCAGGTGTCATCAATCAAATGCGATTTGGGAGCTAATCAATTGATGTTTATGGAAGCTAAAAACAACAAACAAAGCCAGCAGCAGGCTCTACACTAGACTGGCTTAATGGTAAGTGGTATGTGGCAAATGGGGCATGTGGGGCATGTGGCCAATATCAAAGGGTCTGCAGCCAAAAAGCTATTCAATCACTTGCCCAACGCTGTTGCCACTGCCAATTCCAATTCGACTGCCACTTGCAACTGTCTGCCAGAAGCACAAACAGTCACGCTGAAGTTGAGTCCACATCCATTATAAGAACTTAATGATTTGGCCAGACCAATAAACCATATAGGCCGGCCATACCAAACTAATGGGCCCAAAGCTCACTCCAGTAATCATAATATTTGTGCCGAAAGCAATTCAATGATAAAACAAACAATAACATAATCAGGCATATCCACTGGCTGGAATGAGAACTGTAAATGTAACTGTAACTGTAACTGTAACTGTAAATGTTACTGAATCTAATTCAACATTCAACCAAATGACGCCTATTCGCCTATTGCGGCAGCTGACCAGGCTGGGTGACAATTTTCCAGCTCTCCAACGGCATAGCGATTAAATTAAATATGCTGACGCGTACAAATATGCACAGACACACACAAAGACAGCTTGCCACAGTTACAGTTACAGATACAGATACAGACAGATATAGATACAAATTGAGACTGGCCATCAACTTGTCCATTGTGGGTAGCTGCTTTGAGTTGACTGCACATAAATCTTGTCCTGAAACCGAAACCGAAACAGATACCAAAACTAACATTTCGTACTTAAGACCCAGCGTGGCAAAGAGACAGGGGGCGGGGGGCAACGGGGCTGGGTAGCTGCATTGAGCTGTATGGAAATTCAAAGAAATCCATTAAATAAAATGCATAAATAACAAAATCAATGCTCATTCAGTACGCCGCATAGGTGTATTCAGAGGGGGCATCAAATGAATAAAATAACTCACACAAATATTTGAAATCTTTTGCAAAATGTGTTTTTGTGCTTTGTATTGAACTCGGACCAATGTATTTGGTTTTTGACAGTGAATTTCCCAAAGTGCTTGTCTGTATGTTTATCTTACTTACAGAAAGGTTAATATAATTATTTGGTCTTTGACAAATTTATATGTAGAAGAAACCAATTTTAATTATTGAATGTATTCAACTTTTAATGATGTATTTATAGATTTAAATGCTTTAAATTGCATCGCACACTCTGCAGATACTTTTTATTGAAAGACTTTATGCTTTTGACCAGATATCTGCACTTGTGCTTCACTTGACGCCACTCGTAAACAGTCAAATGGATGGCTTACAATGGCTCGTAGGGTCAGCTCAAAGGGCCACAAATTAAAACGAATTAAAATTGTCGAGGCAGTAAAAATCTCAAGTGAATGTTGCTCGGCGGCGGGGCGGCAAGTGGGCGTGGCACTTCTTTGTTGTGTTGTGTTGTATTGTGTTGTGTTGCCACGCAGTGGCTAACTAAGATTAACGAGCGGCGGCTCCGACGAGCGACGAAGTCGACAAACTTGGTTTAATGCCAATAAATGCTCGTTGCCCTGTCCGATTTTGATTCGATGATTTATAAACTTTATAAGCCGATTCAGAGATACCCTACACACAAGCTTGTGTATCTATTAGTTTGTGTTTACCTAGCAAGCTTAAGTTTATAGCTATATAACTAAAACTACTTTAATTTTGATTTTTAATATCTAATGTATTTCATATATGTAATACACAAAGTCGTTTAGCGATAATAAATAACTGATTAAATCAGTTGTTTGTAAAAGTGATTATTGTTCTAATGATAACTTCCTTTTGATACCTTTTGGTGGTAAATGCGATTACACGCAAGCTGACCATCAACATTGTCATCATCATCATTATGAAAGTGCAAAGTGCTTAATCGCTTGTTATTCTGGCCATTTGGCATTTTATCGTTATACAAATCTTTGCTATATTTTATATTTTTCGTTGCTTCTTTGAAGATATAAAGAAAATAATCAGAGTTTTAACAAAGACCTTAAGAACTTTTAAACCATTCATTAGCTGGAAACTGAAGCCCGTCCAATTCACTATGGTTTTTGTCAATTTGAATGAGTGCAATGTTAATTGCAGAGTATTTGATAGTCTACTGTTTGCTGTTGATGTTGTCTATTGATGTTGTGCCTGTCACGGCTGATTGAAGCGTTGTCTGAGGGCCGTGTTTTAAACCTGTTGTAAATCTGCAGGTCATGCATTTTATTGAGCGCACAGAAAGATATTTTCGCAGTCATTCGCAGCAGAAGGATAAATATGTACATACTCTAAATATACACATATATTTGTATATATAAAAGTGGCAACAAGAGAATGATAACAGAATGCGGCTACTTTGTCTTTGGCACGATGCTGACGAGGCTGTTGCAGAAAGCATTTAACTATAATGACGGCCATCAGCTGTGCATATATGTATATATGTATATATATATATGTGTGTGTGTGTGTGTGGGTGCATTTCGCATTTTGCATTCGGTGGCTGGGTGTCCGCATCTGTAGCCGTATAGGAATACGGAATCCGAATCAATGTTTGCACAGCGCATCCGCATTCATATTTGTATATCCTGTAATCGCAGCATATAACGAGCATATTGGGCTGCATTATACTCCACTGCGCTTATATTCTCCTCCATGGTCACATTAACATTATTATGTTGCATGCAAATGCATTAAGTGTTAATTGAAGTTGTGCAAATGTTTACCCAGCTAAGTGGATTGGACTGAAAGTTTAGAAAAGGCATTTTCTTTAAGTTCTCGCAGTTTCTGCTCGCAGTCCTCCATGGTCGCATTGGAGCAAGAACCGTTAAAAACAAACGATGAATATGTTTGCAGGGTATTTCTGTTACGCACTTGCTTTTCTCAATATATATGTAACTGTATAAATATTAATATACATATATATGTATATATGATTATTATGTAATTCGATGCTCCATGCTCATATTAACATATGCACATAATTTAAATGTATGTATTGTGAAAATTATACACGAGTTGTGCAGACAAAAGAATTCAAATTAAAACATAACTTAAAGTTTTATTGTAAAATGGAAACTTAAATTTAATGGGAGGTTAAAAGAACTTTTTTTTAAAAAATATATAGTTCAAAAAAGGAAGTTCTTGATTTGTCCTCTTAATTTAAGTACAGAATTCTTTATTGATTTTTGATTAATTAATTAAGTGCATAATCACTTTCCACTTTTGAATTTTTTTTTATTATTAATTGGCTTTATATGGTATTATAAAGTCGAGCAGCTGATACGTTCAAAAGCGTTTAAAACGAGATTAGCCAAAAGGCGGCTGGAAAATAGGCAAAGCGACAGCCACTTCGCTGGGTGTTCACTGGAAAATCAAACATGAAAATAGAAAAGTTCAAAATCTAAATTGAATATGTATTCGTAAACTTTTTTTTTCAACTCGCAATTCATTAATGCAACGCGTCGCCAATTGAGCGTAGCCAGATTTGAAGGCATATCAAAAACCAAACAAAAAAAATGTTTATTGCGGGAAATTGAGCCATGACAAGAGAAAACAGAAAATTGCTCCTTTTTCCCCCCCCTCACATAATGTGTTGTGGAAATGATGTAAACACCAAATAGAAAAGCAAAAGCTAAAACAACGGCAAAAGTAAAAGCGATAATCAAGAGTAATGAAGAACACTTAAGTAGGACACTAAGTAGACCTTTGGCAGGAGTCCAGAGCCAAACTAGCACGCCTCAAGCATGGCTCTTAATAAAGGACTAGCATAGTGTTTATATATATTAAGATAACGCCGTAATAGGCAAACTGAACTTTATTTATATTTGCTACTTATTGTGTACAGCTAATGATTTGAAAAATTAGCTAGAGTTTACTATAGAGTTTGGAATATGAAACAAACAAACAGACTTAAACTGGGCTTTAGGCGGTTTTAAGCCAAAACGATTCAAAACGCTTTCAAAATCGAAACCCAAATTAAATAACACATACAAAAAAAATGCTCTTTCACTATTCTCCCTGGCAACAGATTAAAAATGAATAGTTTGTGCATGTGAAATGTTTGCATGAAATTCAAAAGATATAAACGCATTGTGAAGGCGCCTAATCGAAAAGGGGTTTCATTTTCCATTGGCTTATTGGAGATGGCGGCGGCGGGCCATTAAAATAATTTGGCCATTTGACTGCCTGCAAATCGAGCTGTTAATTGAGCGTATAAATCACAGTGCCACGCGGCGTATGCGCTATGTGGAGGGCGGCATGCAGAATGCCAAATGAAGTATGAACTTGTGTGTGTGTGTGTGTGTGTGTGTGTGGGTGAGGGTGTGGGTGTGGGGTAAAAGTCATTTAAAGCTAATCCATTACAAATTGACGGGCAAAAGGCGAACGGGAAATGCGCACAAATATTAATAATGTGCCGCATTTGGCTATTGTTTTTAGCTGATGCCAGCTAATGAGTCCAAGTGCGAGTCCCGCTGGGCGCTGCCTGTTGGCTGCCCTTCGTTCGCTTTTGCGGCAGCGTCTTCTTGGCATTTCGGGCGCAGCGTGCGGGCCATAATTTATTTCCACATAATTTGACTTGCACACGCGCCAACGCAAGCGCCAGGACCAGAGCCAGGACGTCAACACAGGAGCGACGGGGAAGAGGAAGCACAGCACCTGGCTAGTTGCCGCGAAGAGCAACGATGACAGCCAGGGCCTGGGCACTTTGCACAGTTGCCGCAGACAGCTGCCACTTAAATTCACTTGGCTCACAGTTGCGTAGCGTCCAAAGGGGTGCGAGCGAGAAAGGTTGAAGGTTGCAGGTTGGAGGTTGGAGGTTGGAGGTTGCAGGTTGGAGGGTTGCGATCCCCCGTTCGCCGTTTGAGTTGTTTGCGGGGTGCGTGCGATATTTTAAAAGCTTCTTTTCGTGTTCAATGAATGTCAATGGGCGATTGTTGCTACTGCTTTTTATTTTTTATTGGGCGCATAAAACTCGCAATAAATTCAATTTTAAAACTCACACAAAGCAAATATCTTTATATATATACATACAAGTTATATATATTTTTTTTACATGCATTTACAGCTGCTAAGCTTGGGCTGCAACTAGCGCTTAGTTCCTATTAGCTATATTTGCACCTTACACGCGAATGTCAAAGGAACATTTCAATTTTCAATTGGGCAGACAATACAATGTAGATGGAAGACAAACATTTAATACCCTGGACTGCACTAGACAGTGTTTTTAAGAACATGTCACATGACGCGCTTAACGAATTGTCTTGCTATTTGTCCTGCAGCCGCAGTTGCATAACATATCATGACTTGTCGAGGGAGAGAGAGAGATAGAGAGAATAATAGAGTTCACAGTCTATGACATATCATCGAGCGCGTCAGGATGTGGTAAACAGAATACCAAATAGTTTGATTTGCAGCGTATCAAAGGATTGAAAATGTGTATACTCTTGTTATTGCCTGCCGCCAAAGCAACGGCAGCGAAATCAAAAGAAAAACTGTCGCATGGCAAATTTGTAACAACAAAACTAAGTGAGCGTGGAAAGAAAGGGCGCGCCAGCGAAATCGAAAGCAAAAGATGAAAAGCTGAAAAGTGGCTGGGGGCTAAAGGAAACAGAAACGGTATTTACAAATCTACAGCTAACACTCCCAACAGTGCCAGGCCCAACACAGACACAGACAGCTACCTTGTGTTGTGCACCCAAGAGTGACGTTTGCGGTTGTAACCATCATCAAGGTGTTTTTGCAAGTGTGTGTGTGTGTGTGTGTAGGTGTTTGTGTGTGTGCGAGTATTGTATGTGGGTCTCGTATATTTAATGGCAGTTTTGTTTTGTGTTATTCGAGTAGTAACTTTTGCCCTGGCATCGATGTGCGCTCAGTTCTCGTTTTCCTCGTCCAAGTTGTTTCATTTTCCACATACTTGGCATGGGTAACAAGAAACATGTGTGTGCGCGTGTGTGCGTATCTCGTTTCACGGCGCACGAAGCATGAAAATCTCATGCAATGCTTCAGACTACCAAAAAAAAAAAAAAATTAAAAGGAAAACACAAAAAGCACAACCAAAAAAAAATATATATATGTATATATATTTAGTTGTCAACAGTTTCTAGGCACATTTTTTAACATTCATGTGTGTGTGTGTGTGTGTGTGTATGTGGTAAATTAAAGTGCCTTGCAAATATTTGCCTCGAAATATTGCGCATTTTATCATTGACGCACAGGCCACGTTGTTGAGCACTGGACGATAAACACCTTTCCAGCTCACCAGCTGGCAGCTGGCCCATCAACACGTAGCTCAATCAGAGCCTTTGACGCTCAATAATCTGACTGCGCTCCGCCACATCGATACCCCCCACCCCTACCTTCTATCACCAGAAATTCACCTATCCGAAACTTATTCGCTCTAGCACGCCTCGCACTTTGCTGATTTTTATTGGATTAAAAATAAATTGAACTGAAAGTTGAAAGTTCTTTTCTGTTTCCTTTTTTTTTTTTGTCTATTTTCTTTATTTATTTTTCGACATTGGGGCATGGTTGAAAATGCTCTTTTATCAAATATATATTTTTCGTTTCAATCCTTACGTTGTGATACAAATACAAGCTTTTAAGTTTACATTAAGTCCCAATTTGAAAACTTGAAGTTAATTGACAAATGCAAAATATTTTTTTATACTTTAAAAAATCTGTATGTTTAAACGAAGAGTAGCCAAAGATTTAAATAGAAGATCGTTTATTGTGGATATATTATATAAAAACATAATAAACTTGAACTTACGTGTGAACTTAATATATTTATTTCGATTTTTCTTCTGTTTCTAATTCAAGATAAGAATAGCTATGTTATCTGATATGTATTTTAAAATTAGCTTTCATGCCCCACAGTCTAAACGGCACGTAGCTATTTTTATTTTATTCATAAGTTTGCGCTGTTTTATGTTTTCAATCCGTTTTATTTTTATTATTTTAAATTTCATTTGCTGAAGACAGCTCGGGACGGGTTTTAATGCGGGCTGGTGGTGCGAACAGCTTGTTAAAATTGCATAAGCCACTGGCTGGTGGGTAAACAGAGTTAAAATAGTTGGCCAGGTTAAAGGTGGCTGCTGGTCACCGGACACCGCGTCGTATACGCAATGATACAGCACATTCACTGCGAGCAGTTTTTATAATATAGCAAACACAGCTATTTCCCCCACTGTGTCTGTGTGAGTGTGTGTTAAAAGCTTTATGTGGATTATGTTTTTATGGCGCCTGCCGGGCCAATAGAGTCCTTTGGTCTACGTAAACAGAACGGCGAATTCTAGATACGTATCCGCATATAAGTAGTTGACCGGCATTTGGTGAGATTTAATTTTTTCCTGTATCCAATTCCCCGCCGACCTTGCACACATTTGGCTGCAACTTTGGCAAACCCAACAAATCTGGCCAAAAGCTGCTTCGCCTGTTGCGACTGATGCTCCAGCAAAGTTGGACTAAGCCAAATGCTTGCAGCTCAGTTGCTAGCCGTAATACTATTAGAACCAAATTTCATAAACAAACCACAAACATGGTGAATCCAGGACCGAAAGAATAGAGAAAAAGTGAACCAAGGCCTCCCTAACTTTGAAATTCTTATTGTATATTCAATTTTTTGTTTGAATGCATAAACGGAGTTTTAAACAAGACGCTTTCTCAATACGACATTTACAGACAAGCAATATAATTGGCCTATTTATAGCTGTGAGTGTTTACTTTTTGTTAACTGCTCAGCTGCTATCTGATTGATTTTAGCTGTTCATTCTGCTTTGGCCCAATCGGTTTTTACACAAGCTTCGAATTTGGCTCGTGACTTCATTTACTTTAACTGAAATTCTTTGTTTCGTTGTCGACCTTTTTTTCCTTACCTCGTTTCTGGTTTATTTTTCATCTACAATGTTTCCTTCAGAAACAAAGCATGGATCGCATATTTATAAAATTCACTATACTTTATTTTAAACTAAAAATGTTTGTTTCTATTTAAATATATTATGTTTTTTATGGGATATTTTGTAGTCTAATTTTTCTACTCCAGATCACTTTACATAAAAGCTTTTATATCAAATAATACAATACTTTTTATTTTGAAAAGTTCTAATAATTATCTGAGTAAATCAAAAGAAAGGTGTTGCATGAAATGCTCTTTATTTTTATACCAATTGAAAAGTTGATAAAGGGAATTTCAACTGTGACTTGCTTAAGGTAGTTGATTTTTCCTATTTTCTGAACCGCATTTATTTTTTTTGGCTCCTTTGTTTTGTATTTTGTTGCCTGGCTAGGGCACCTTTTTCCTTTGGCAGAGACCGCAACGTGGCCGTAAGCGCCTTTGTTGTGCCACTTTTCTCTATTTTGGGTTTTTGGGGGCATTAACTTTTACTGGAAAGCGGTGAAACCTCAATTATCAACTTACAGCAGACAAAAAGGCGCTTAATTAAGTGAAGCGTTGAACGTGCGCCGCCATTTTGTTCTTGCTGCTCCTTGTGCCACACACTCTTGCCCCAAAGCGAGGCATGCCGCCATCTCCGCCGTGCTCGACATGGAATGAAATGAATGTCTACAATTCTGATCGAAACAGCAGCTGCCTTTGTGTGCATGTATATGTGTGTGTGTGTGGGTGTGTAATCTTAGACGTGTGTGTGTCGCTGTTAGAAGTTTTTCGCTTAGTCAGCAACTGGCTGGATGCCTAATCTATGGACATTGGAACAGCGGCGCAGGGATGATATTTGTTGGGTTCTCAGTCGGTTGTGATAGAGAAAGAAGAGTTGCGAACTCATTGTTGTTATTATTGTTGTTGTTATAGTTTACGCACACGCATTTACGAGTACACTGTATTCATTAGATTATCCCGGGGCATGGAACCGCACTGAGTTCGGGGCGTGAATGATTTCCATCAAGTGTGAATATTAACAAAGTTTGCATAGTTCGTCCCAACAGCCCGACAACAATTCATTTCGCTTCAAATCCACACGCCTTTGCAGTTTAATTAAGTTAAGCTTATCATACTCTAACTTTGGTTTCACATATATCGCAATGCCTCAAAAATTACATTAAAATTAAATAGTTCTTTTAGAATCTGACTTTTTAAGTTTTAAAAAAAATAGCAAGCTGCGGAAGGACTTATAAGAAGTGTCAAGCATATTCTTTGGTCCTTGCGCGCCATCCGCAAGCCTGCCAAGTATAATTAGTTGGGTTAGCGAGCTAAGCTATCAAATAAAAAGTTTTGCAAAGTCAATGTCATACTACTTTTACGTTAAGTTTCTTGCATAGGGTATCATAATTCATAAAAGAAGACAATGCTGAAAGTTTCTTTTAATACAAATTTTAATTAGATTACCTTAGAGAGAGAGAGAGCGATTTAAAAAGGAATAAAATTCCTTATCGCGGATACTTCAACTTAGAACAACATTTATATGTAGCTTAAGCTTAGCTAATAAGAGAAAAGAAGCTTCCCAATAATTGATTAGTCGATATTTGTATTCATTATAAGCCCTTAAAATGAAATGGTATTGCAGATAGCTACAGATAATCTTCTAGCAGGGTACTCTTGTTTTGAAATTCATGGGAATTATGAATTTTAACAAGTTGAAGGCACTCAACATACCCACACACACGCTCACACACGCACAGTATACGGCTCTAAAGGAAAGCTAACTTAAGTGCCTTAAAGTGGATTAAAAGTATGGTAACTACACACACATAAACACACTCTTAGTGTTCGAGCGTGCAAGAAACTAAAGGGAAATGTTTTGCACAGCTTCACAGTGCTTGGGCGTACCCTTCGTATGTGTATATATTTATATATATATAAATGCTGGTTAGTATTATTTTGCGTAGTTATAGTCGCAATTTTCGCCACTGTAAATCCTATTTGTGCACCTCGTGGACATTCGACATGGCATAATCCCATTGCCAGCCACACAAACAAAATAATCCCCTAACATTGTATCTTATCTAATGCTCAAGCTATGTCCAGATAATCGTCTCACGGTAAAAAGGCATAATAATCGCTTTAACGACAAGTGGAAGCCTTTTGCAGGTGTAAATGTTCGGCTATGAGATACCCTTTGCAAAAACTTAAACTTAAACTTAAACTTAACTACACATTACTCTTTTTTAGATATTGAGTATAGTGGGAATACCAACTGACAAAACCCAAGTAAGTAAAATGAAACCAATTAAAAAGTGAATGCTACGAAACTTTTCACGTTGCTACAGCAGTAATTAAACACTCACGTCTGCCTAATAATCCTAATAATAATAAGCAACGGATATACATCAAACGTGATGAATGACGTGTGAATGACAACTAGTGCAAACATTTGCAGGAGGCAAGAAGAGACACTCTGACATTTGAGGCCACATCAACTGACAAACGAGCGGAACTCAACTCGTTGACGTGTTGTGCCAGCGACGCGGCGATAATCACTAAGGTGGCCCAAATTACAGGGGATTGCCCGAAGAAGTCGGCCACGCCCAATATGTCAGAGTCGGAGTTGGAGTTGGAGTGTCTGTCAGTTGTCTTCGAGTCGCAGCTTGGCGCCGTGCTTGGAATCCTTTTGTGTAATGGCTGGTAATTATCCCTAATTAGTTGTAAAATATTGTAGGAAAAGTGCTTTGGTTTTTGCCAAGCGCCCAGCGAAAAGTTAAAGCCAAAGCCAATGGCAAGGCCTACGCCCAAGAATAAGTTTACATTGAGGCCATTAGCCAAAAGTTTTTGGCACCCGACAAAATTATGCCCATACTTAATAATGATAAACATAATCATCATTATTATTATTTGCTGCTAGAGCTGCTTACTTGACTTGATGAATTGCCCCTCTACTTGAAATTGGACAGCACTGTGCCACGTAATAGCTGCCACTCGCTGAGCACGGCCACATTTAATTACCTCTAAACACATTACGCATACGCCACTGCGTCCTGAAGGACCTTCAGCTACAAAAGCTACCCACACATAGCTATTTTTCAACCTATGCAAAAAGTTTTTAGTTTTAGCTGCTTTACACTAAGAACCGAAAGCAAGCAACATTTTGTACTTTGAATAATATTAACCATTACCAAATGAAGAAAAATACAAGCCCAGAAGCTTAAAAATCCAATGCTCTAATATGGTTAGGAATTGTACTTTAAATAAAATCAAATTTGTTATTTTTTTCTTATGAATTTGCACCCAACTCAGGAATAGTTAGAAACCAAATGACTTTCAAATGTGTGTGAATTTTATTTCATTTTTTGTCTCTGTATAAATTTACTAACTTACAATCCGTGAGGCTTTAAAAATATAAATGCATAAGCTCAGTGCGATTAAATTAGGCCTTACTGCATTTCAGCTTATTAATACTAATTTTTAAGCCCGATTAAATACAAGCTGTAAGAATTAATTTTTATTTTCATCTTTGCATGCGACTCATTTAATAAACCTTAAAGCTGGCTTTTATAATTATATAATTATCTGCAGGGATTCAGATATTTTTTTTTTTTTAAGTTTTTAACACAAGTTTTAAATAGTGACAGAGAAAACACATCCTTTTGGCCTTGTCCGCTGTGGCGATTGGCGATTGGCGCTTGGCATGTGTCAATGGCCCCTAATCAGAGTCACTAACACTGCCACCCACACCCACCCACACACACACAGACACAGAGTCCTCGTTTGGACACCCGCTGATTGGGTTTCAGCCAAATCATTTGCAATTTGACTAGACGTCGCGCAATTTTTGTTTTTGTTGGTTTTTTTTGTTTTTGTCACTTGCGCTCGTAAATATGTATTTAAAACTTTTAATTCAGCTTTCCCTTGGGCTGACAGCTTTCTTATTTATTTTATTTATTTGGCATTGTTGTCGCCCTGTGACAAATTACATTGTACAATATATTGTTTATTGTTGTTGTTGTTTCGTTTGCCGCTAACAAACTGCGCGTGAAAACGCTGCGGACAGGGACCGAACGAATGGAGGGGGGAGGGGGGGGGGGGGGGGGGGGGGGGGGGGGGGGGGGGGGGGGGGGGGGGGGGGGGGTTGGAGGTCATCGCATACGCAGAAAGTCATATTTTCAAGCGTTCTTTTTTTGTGTGTGTTTTCTTAGCCAAGTTTTGAGCGCTTTTTTTTTTCCTATTTGCTGCACATTTTTTATTTGTTTTACGCGGCAAATTTGCCGACTCCAGCTGCCAGCTGCAAGCTTTTAGCTTTTTTTTTGTAAAAAGTTTCGTTCCCTGTCTGTTGTTGTTCTAGTAAAAAATTGTATTTGAAACTTTTGCCTTAAGTGGCAAATGCTTTTCAGACTTCGCTCCTCAAGCACCTATTGTAATCAAAGGGGCGGGGCGGGGCGGGGCGCGAAGGGGAGGCACAACTGCAGCATAGGCACGTGCCATAAGCCATTTGTCAACAGGCACCTGATTGGATTTTCCATGAGAAAGCGCCGTTGTCAGGCCGCAAGCCCAAACATTTGCTACTAAAACGCTTAAAAGCAAAATCTAATCACACTTGGTTAACGCTGCTCTGTGTGGCCAATTTGCCTTGTGGCCGGCCATCGCCCGCAAATTGTTAGCCAAATTCGGCATCATCTGAACAAAAAGATGGCCCAAAAGCTACGCACAAGTCCCAAAAACTGGCCAAAACGGCAATGGGCATGCCAACAATAATTGCATGGCCCAAAGAGCTGTTTAGATCTTTGACCAAACTTTGCCAATTAATGTGGCCAGGGCCGTTTGTCTTGGCCCACTTTCGAGTAGCACGACAAACCAAAATACTGGCCACACTGCTTTTGTTCCTCCTCGTTTCCTTTTGGTCCATTTAAGTGCACTTAATTTTGGATTTATCAGATTCTTATGGCCCTTTGCAACAAGTTGATTTCGTTTGGGGCCTGTTTCCTATTAAACTTTTGCTATACTGAATAGTCAAAGATATGCACAGAATGCAGAATAAACAGGTCAGGATATACTGGTGATGTTTACTTTAAAGCTTAACAGAATATATCAAGCACATAAAGAACACTATTACAGAGTAGCGTCTAGTCAGGCTCATATCAGCATTTAAACAAATTCTCGTTAATATAATCTTAGTTTAGTTAGTTTCCTTTATACCATGCCAGAAATTTTTAGGTACATCGCCAGCTTGTTCTTAACACAAGTTGCGGACTTATTTTACTGTCGAGTTGTGAGTTGTTTAACCGTAAATTGAATTAAGCACCGGATTCACGCTTATGCCACAAAACACGCGAGGTCGCGTCATGCGCAACGAGGGGACCGGTGGGCGGAGGAGGCGGGGGCGTGGCATGCGGGGCGGAGGAGAAGTGCGTAGTGGTGCTTAAGTGACATGCAAAAACGACAAGCCAAATAAGGCGATCGCTTATAGCACGAGAAAACAACGCACAAAAAAAAGCAAACAAACAAACAAACTAGGCAAAGTCCGGGCAGGGCCGACTGCGCAATACGCTGCAAAGTGGCGTTTTTGTTTGTGTTTCCTAATGGTATTCAAAAAAAAAAAAAAAAAAAGAGTTGAACATTGCACAAAACTAATATACCGATTGTACATTTTGCTTGAAGGGTATATGTATAAAGAAATAACATTGCTTCCTGTTAAGCGCTCATTTCGCCAGTCACGCGCTGAGTGCTTGCGTGTGCGTGTGTATGTGTGTGTGTATGTGTGTGTATGGGTGTATGGGTGTGTCAGTGGGAGACATTTGTCCAGCAGAAGTTTTTAATGCAGCAGCAACAGCATCTGCAGCTGCTAACGAGAGGGCAGCCACCCCGCAAAACAGAACAGAACAGAACTGAACAGAACTGAACAAACCAACAGACGACACTTTTAGTTGGTTGTTATTGTTGGTGCTGCTTTCGTTATTTTCTTTGAGCGACGTCTGCTAATTAAAATAATATGCAAGCAGCATCTAGTAAAGTGCAGTTTTATAAGTGAAAATGTTTGCGTTTCGCCCTCCACTGTTGACACAAGAATTTGCATTGCAAAACGTTTTAATGTTCCAAGCCAACTGGATGCCAACAAATCGAAAGATAGCAGAACAAGTCTATTGAAAGCGATCGGACGTTGAGCTGTAATTCATGTTAGCTTAATCTTGAGAGCTGGTCATTGGGGTAGTATTTGATTTTTGCATTTTATTGTCAATAAATCTTATAAATCTATCCGACAATTTAGAGGTTTATATTTATACATATTCATTATGTGATTTTCTTTTGCCGTCTTCTTCTAAGGATTGTGATTTAACTTGCGGTACAACCCGTATGAAATAAATCCCTTAATTGCGTGTTCTGTGGCCTGTTGGGCTCAAACTAACTGTGGCTAACTGTGGGTAAAACCCGCACTTCGGGCCGTTACGACAATTGGCTGCACTTAGCTCGAGCTCTGCGCGTGTTTGCATAAATTCATATATTATCATAAGTTTATTCAAGTGCGCGCAATTCGGAGGGGCTCTTTGGCTCTGAGCTAAACTACCCCGACGGGCTGCAGCAACGCGGGTCGCCGACCGAGTCCAAGACGGGCCAAAGTTTCGTATGCGTTTTGGTCAGCGGCAGGTGGCGCTTGCGAAAGTTAGATTCAACTTGTTGGCGCACCACAAAATGTATATTAAACAAATGCAAATGGCTGCCGCACTTGCAACTTGCAACTTGCGAATGGCTCGAGAGCGAAATTAAAACAAATTTCCATATTTATTTCGTCGGTTGGAACAAAATGTTTAGTTTGCTGCTGCCGTGATTTTTTTTCTATTGTGTTTATTCGGTTAACAAACTGTGCAGTCGCCCGAGCTTAATTGGCTCCACATTATTTTGCATTTTTTCATTTATATTTTATTAGATTTTTCTTGGGACTCTGCAGTGTCATATTATATGAGGTTTGTGAGCGTGCTTTTTCTTGTTGTTGCTGCTGCCACTTTCCCCTGTCATTCCCAAGCGACAAACATCTCACCAATCCGCCCTGGACCCTGTTTTGACATTTTGCGTGTAAATTGAAAAATTAGCTTGGCATTAAATTGGCTAAAAACAAACCAAAAGAAAAATAAACAAACAAACAAACAAACAAGTTAGTGTGCTTGCACAACAACTTGGTCCACAAAACAAAAACACAATAAACAAACAAATGAAAATGTAATCAAATTAAGTTATAAAACTAAGCGTTTTAATTTTAAAAGTGTTTTGATTGTTATATTTTGAAAGAAGGTAAAATTTAGGTAGATTTTTCTAATACAACAAGAAGTTGTAAGTACTTCTAATAAATATGGTTATTATAATAATTGAGCATTGATATTATTTTTCTGCATCATTGGAAATTGGTCAAATTGGCAAAAAAAAAAATCAAAGCAATAAATAAAGAATTGGAAGAATAATGCTTTATTTGCATATTTGCCATTTCCAAACATAAAATCAATTTTTTCATACATTTTCAAGTCAGGCAGATTTGTTAACTTTCTACATTGCATGCAGCAATTATTTAGTTACCGATTGAAAATGCGACGAGCTGTAAAAAATCGTTGCATGCCACATGACATGTTGTATCAATATTATTTTTAAAAACAATTTATATTCCAACAATCTTCTATATCTATGCATGTTTTACTGTGTAAAACAAGTAAATACAAACTTGTTAATAACACAATTACGATACAACGAACAGGAATGTTTAATATAGTTTTTATAGTATATGTCTTTATACGGAAAGAAAAAACTAGAAATTTTGTTTAGTTTCGGACGTGAAATCAGACACAAATTAAACCTATTAACTGCTTAAGGACTTTTTTAATTTACATTAGATTTTCACGAAAATCAAATAAATGAAATTAAATTAAATTTAAGCAAATGATCGTCATAAATATGAACAAACTAATATTTTTCCTTTGACATGTCCGCAACTATTAATCAAGTGTAGCTACATTTGAATTGAGTTAGGTTCTTTGAATGTTGGGCGCTTTGATGAATGGCCAAAAAGCACGCAATGTGCAAATATGAATTTATATTGCCCTGAGTCATAAACTGAAAATCGCTGAGACAATTCTAAAATGCAAATACAAGTCCCAAAAGATGCGGCACAACTAGATGCTGATATGCAGAAAGAAAGAGCCGCAGCCTTCGTTCCAACCGTGCCCCTAAGATGACCGATAAGTTGGCTATAAAAAGGCAACCTCAAGCCGCTTAGTTGTTGTCCCGTTATTGGCTGCGTAGCGTTGGACACGTTACCTTTTCGCAGACATTTACGATGCGTTGAGCTTTCGCATTCATAACAAATCTTGTTTATGGCTGAGTGGACTGTTTGCTCTAAAGAGTCTTAATAACGTCCGTGGAAACTCATTTTTTTTTTGCCCAGCTATCAATAAATGAAAATTAAGCTTTAGCTTTTTATTTCGCTGCGGCGTCGCCCCTTAAAGTGGAAAGCAAGCATTTTATAAATCTTTGCCGACGACAATTTAATAAAAATGTATACAATTTCATTTTGAAATACGTGACGTATGTGTAATATATATATTTATATATATATATATATATATATATACACCTATGCGTACATATACTTATGTGTATATACTTCTGTGCTCGTGTGTTGCCCGGCGCAACGCTCTAAAGGCAAATTCAATTAAGACCTTACCTGCCACACGCAAGAAATTGCCGCGCCACGAGCCGCGGACTACGCGTCGTATGAGCGATGCGCGTTGCGCTCGTAAAAGCCAAAAGACAGCCCCCAGTCACGACCCTTTGGCCTCTCAGACCCAAACACCCCTAAAGAGCGCACATAAAATAAAAAATAAGAGTGCATGTGTTCAAAAGAGAATTGTATAGAAAATTAAAAATCACATTAACTGCCTAGGGCTGAAGAAAACAAGTCTGTTCTAGGGTTGATCGATGCTTAATTCAGAATATAATAATATCACAATAATAATAACATTACTTACAAGCTGTCTCATTTCCAGTTAAAAGTTCATCATTAGAAATAGTCTAGAAATAAAGTATTTTATTATAAACAATATCAAACAAAATATTTTTTCGGTATTACATTTAAAGCTATTCTTTGAAAAGAATTTTAATACTTAAATTTACTCAAATATAGTTTAAATTATTCATTCTTTAAATAGGTATGAACATTTCCTTTTGCCTATTTATGTCTTCTTATTAAAATAATAAATGATTCAGATACTAAAAATACTCTTGAAATTACAAAATTAGTCAGTCGACGCGCCCTGACAAGAAGATGCCCTGTGCTCGCCAGCATATACATACATATGTATATATTTATGTACATATTTATGTTTATTGTTTTATGTTTCCCGAATACCTTTGTGGGACATGTGCATGAAATATATAAAGAAAATATGGCTTGAGGGCAGCGGTCGCGTGATTTAAATTTGATAGCCGCCACCGTCGGTGCTGTTTGGGGGCAACGTGGGGCAACAAGGGACAAGAAGGGGCAACCGCAGCAGCAGCAGCAGCAGCGTTGTCAACAACATCGTTTGGGTCGCAGACGACTGACTTTGGAGTCATAGTCATAGTCAAGCTCGACGAGTTGGCGTTGGCTTTTGTTCCAGCCAGCGTCAGCGCTGTCGTCCTCGTCGTCCTCGTCGTTCTCATCTTGTGCACTTAATTTAATGACCAAAGTTCGCCGCACTGGGCGCACGTTGGCATGGCAGCCACGGCCACGCCCACGCCCACGCCCACGTCTTCTGTCGCCATCGTTCAGCCTCTAGCCTTCCAGACCCGCTCCCGTTTTAGCTGCTGTGCTGCCTGCTCTCGTTTTGCATAAGCAGCGTCGTGTTTATTTACATTTGTGCAAATTGTTATTTAATTAAATTTTAATACGCTTCATTAAAACTTCTGTTGGCAGGGACCCACCAAGACGGACGGGCGAGCGGGCGAGCGGATTTAGTCATTTTATTATGCAATGATAATCAGAAATCAATTTATTGTGTATACAGACCGAGGCAGTCAGTGTACAGGCTGGCTGCTCGGGCTAAGGCCAGTCAAATGGTCAGAAATGTCAGGCAAATAAATAAAGGAAAGCAGCAGCAACAACAACAACACCAAATAAACAAAATAAATGAAATGCGGCCGACGGGGGCGCGAATCAAGTCAATAAAATTCAATTTGCTGCTCATCAGTGGTTGAGCAAAAGCAAAGTGGGCGCTAATGTGGTGCCAAGAGCCCAACAAAGGACAATGCTTTTGCCTCTCGATCCCCTCATCCACCTGCCGCTGGTGAATTGTGCCGTTTTGTGCGTTTAAGTAAATACAAGCACATTAGGCTGGCAACAACAAAAACAACTTGCTTTGGCAAGCCAAACGTTTTGTCTTGGCCAAGTTCTAAGCCGCCCCCCCCCCACCAAGTGAAAGCTACTTGGGCAAATACAAAAAAAAAACACCAAAGAGCAGCATAAAATGAACTAACAGAGGGAGAGAGACACACACTTCCACACACACCCCTGTTGTTGCCAAAAGCCGCTTTGGTGGCCAAAGAAAATACTAAATCAGACAGACAGACAGAGAAAGAGAGAGTGAGAGAGAGAGAGAGAACAGCATCGTTTTGTCAATAAGCCAACGTTTAGTTTAATTCTTTGAACGCTTTTACAAATTCTTAACACTTTTTTAAATTTTCCCTTGTTTCTGCTCAAATACTGTTGATAATTTGGCTAAGCGGATTTGGGAGGTTTTTGTCGAGGATAAGCTCTTGTTAAGCACTGATACAGGCTAACAAAAAGTGACCTTTTTTACAGGGTTCAAAAGTGCGGGTTGAAGTGGAAAAGTTGTCGATAGTATACTTACTCTTCATAATGCCATGTTTAAGTTATAAATGAGCCTGTTAAACAATGGGACTTAAAATGTATGAAATCAGCTAAAAGATACTCCTATATATATTTATTTATGTATGTACTTATTTAGAGTGATATTATTTCATAGTTTTGTTTTCAGTTGAGAAGTTTAAGTCCCAATTATATTTTCGACATCAGCTTATTAAGCTTATTTTATATAAGTGCTTTATCAAAATTTTTAGTAAGTAAAATAAATAAAGCAGTTGTTGCAAAAATAGTGATGGCAATTTGTTGTCTACAACTAAAAAAAACATAGACAATTGGTTAGTTTGTGTTTACAGACGGCCTTTGATCTATAAAATTTTAGCAGACAATAAACACAAAAAACCATAAAATCAAAAAAAAAGGCCAACAAAAATTCTTGGCTAATACCCACAGCAACGAACAAATCTCATTCCCGTTATGTCTGGGCTGGCAATTAAGATTCAGGCTGTGACCTGATATCAAATATTTTTCTGATTATTGTAAGCAGCAATAGCAGAAATAAATCAAGCAAATATATGTATGTATATATCGCATCGCATCACATCACATCACATTGTATCGCATCACACATACGCAGCGTTGTCCACTGAAATGTGTAATAAAATATGCTAAGAGCGATGCTCTGTTAGATACAACAGTGGCCTGAACTCTCTGCGTGTATTCGCTGATTAAAGGTTAATAAATATTTCATTGAATTTGCCGTTTCACAATTCGCTTTTACACACAGACACACACACACAGAAATATATTTTACTTGTGTATACTAAAAAGATATTCTTTTTATATGTATTTAGCAATAAGATCGAACGGATGCGTTTGGCATCCTGATATGCTTTAATGCTCTTTTAATGCCCGTACAGCTCCTCTCATCTGTTTGTGTGTGCTTGTGTTGAAAGGTTCAAAGGCCAAGCTCCCGTTTAACAGTTGATGATGTGCTTTGGGTCCATCATTAAAGCCATTACCCAACGCATACAGCCGAAACATTGCACTGGACAAAAACATCGCAAATTGTCATACAGTGCCTGAGACTTCCATTACACTTGGTAACGTCTGTTAACTGTTATTAAAGTTAAACCTTCAAACAACTTTCCAATTGGAATTGAATGAAATTTAAATTTTAACTTTTTAACCGATTGCTCTCTTGTCTGTTTTTATATTGTAGTTATTGTTTTTGACACACGATTAAATCGACCATGACGACAGATTGTATTTAAAACAGTTATTAACAATCATTTGCATGCATTCGGTTTATTTATTTATATATTTTTTTGCAACCATTTTTAATGGTTGGCAAATGTTCGCAGTTATTCAAACGAATTTCCCTAATTGATAGCTATAAAAAAATTGATTTTTTAGTTTTGAACAAACACATTCAGATGAAATTAATTAAATTATAAATCCTTTAAATGCAAATTGGTTAAGTTCTTTCTATGAAATACATTTAACCTAAAATATTTTTGAGTTAACTTTAATCCACATAAAGCCAACCCATCTAAGAAATTTTTAATTCGATTAGCAACAAGTTAACGAATCCAAAGCAGAAAACATCCAAATATTCATTGGTTATTTTCTCCCAAACAACTTGTCGTCCTTTCTTGAGTTCCTTATGATGTTGCTGTAAACAATTAGGGTAGACAGAAGGAGGCATCTGCGAAACCATCGAGTGACTCAATTTAGACATGTCCCCTTCTTTTCCTAAATTCTAAGAAACGACTTTTTTATTCATCAAACTCGATATGCAAGTTAAAACAGACTAAAAATGTTTCACTCTTACTTGTTTAAATCCTTGCGCTTGCACAAGTTTTCCCTACTTGCAAACTGATGACGCTCGATATTTTGAACTGTGAAAGTTTCATTAAAGTCGGACTGGAAATTCCAAATTCCTTCAGGTTTTTATAAATTCTAAGTTTTAGTTTAGTATGCGTATTTGACTCAGTGCTAAGCTTAGGGTATTTTCTAGTCGAACACTTTCGACAAGAGCAGTTTTTTTGGCTTCATTGTTCTACCCAGATCCTTTTTCAGTGCAGAAGCAATTAAAACGTGCTGTAAAAAACCAAGCGTTTTAATGGGACGTAGCACAAATTGCAACTGGGTGTCGATATATGCTTGCCACCTGCCACAGGCTACTTGCCACCTGGCCATGAACGCCACAACCGCTGAACCCTTCGCAGGCAAGTGGCTGACAGGGTGCGAGGGGAAAAAGATGCAAATAGCTTTTATATGAAACATATTCATAAACATAATCCGGAAAACATAGACGACGACGTGAAGCTGGCATTGCGGGCCTGCACTGGAATGGTACTGAACAAAGTGAGGATAACGATGACGATGACGATGATGATAATGAGGATAATTATGGTAAAGGAGTATTAGAGTTTGAAGGATGGAGGATGAAGGCTCCCTGCTATCCCAGTGTAACCCTCGGAGCACTGTTCAAAGTTTGCTTGCGCGTATTTTTCATACTTTGTGAATATTAAATTCAGTCAAAGATTTGAAACTTTTTCAGCGCTGCCTGCCGCTCATTTTGCAGTCCAATGCAAATAACAAAAGGTGCCCCCTACAAAGTAAACCATCTTCCGAATGCCTGTAAATGAGTAATAACTGCGGCAGCGAACCGTGGGGGAATGGGCCAATTGTCTAGGGCTGAGCATTGGCTGGTTGCTTCACGGATTCATGATTCCTTGGAAGGACGCGTCATGAAATTTGTTTAGGTTCATGCGCCTTTTTATTTTCGGAGTTGCCATTTTTTTTATGCTCCTTTTTTATGTTTAAAAACAAACGCGTTTACAACAAGAAAATGCTGCAGCTGTTTGGAGTTTTGGCAACGTTGAAATAAAGCTTAAATAAATTACATAAACGATATGTATTTAATTTAATTTGGGTCCCATAATTAATAATGCTCCAATTTGTGTTTCAATTGAATTTGAAGACATTTCTCAAAAATCGATTAAATCATTAATAACATTGCCCAGCAACCTTTAATGTTGACAACAGTTTTCAATTGAAAACGAAGGTATATTTTTGGCTAGAGTAAACAACTTTTGATAAAGCACAGCTAAAAATACTGAATATATGAAAACAGTCGGTTTTCTTATTTGTAAGCGGCTTAAATTTTATTCAGAAAAAGTATTTTTATCAAGCTGTTTTGCGTTTTTAATCCTGCTTGCGGGTTAAACGGCTTAGCGAGGTAACTGCCAAAAATGCCCGTCCTAACGATACTCTGCTTTGGTGCGAGAGGACTCCGAAACGAAAAAGAAACCATGTATTCCAATCTTATGAGTCAAGCTGTCAGATGAAAAACATTATTCTATGGTATGTTTTATAGTCAATATATTGCTTGGCTTTAGAGTTAGATTAGCGTAACTCTAATCAAACATATATCATTTTATTAGATACGAATTATAGGAGTATCAGATTCTGTTTAATATTACCATAAAGTAAAATATTTTGTTTGTGGCTCTCTATATAAAAAACCCAATTAATTAACTAATTACTTGCCATAACAATTAATTTTATGCATTAACGAAAGAATAAATATTGAAAAAGATTTGTTAAAGTATTTCTTTTGGCTCATCAAGGATAAAAGATTTGCTCTTAATTGGTGGGAATGTTTAACGCATATTGAATAAAATAAATCCCAAAGATATTAATGCTAGACGCCAATATAAATATTATACACAAGACACGTGCACACACAAAGGCACCTTTGACATGCGTTACACATGTCCTGGCTGCCTGGCTACCTGGCTACTTGTGGGCGGAGGACGAGGGGCGATAGGGCGTGGCCAAATTTGAGACAATACGCTGATTTATGCATAACGCTTAACATCAAGATTTGAGAAATCGCTGGAGGCCACCTGGTCGCTGCGTCGATATTTGATGTCAGGCTTTGTCGCTGTTTGGTTTGGTTTCGTTTCGTTTCGTTTGTTTGTCAATTTTTTCTTCTTTTTCCTTTGTTGGTTTTTTTTTTTTGTCATTGTGCAACTGCTTCACGCATCGTCGGTTGTGCTCACGGCGTGGCACCTCAGCCGCGTCCTTGCGGCACGCGGTGCCACATGCAAGCTTTCTCAGCGACTGGCACACAGAAAACACTTGGAAAGCAATAAAATGAGCAATTTTTACGATTAATGGTAAAATAACGTATCACTTTTGTTTTGTTGCCGCTGTTCGGCAATGTTTGGTTTTCGATCGGTACGCGGATCTGTTTTCGATTCGGTTCGTTTCGGTTTTCAATGCGGTTTCTTTACAGAAGCCATGTGAGTTGGCTGGCGCCGGGTGGCTGGCCTTGGGAATCGAAATTTAATAGCCACGTGGCCGCAGGAGGCGCAGTTATTTTTGGCCAAGTTAACGCACCGAGTCGAGTCAAGTCGGGGCCGATGTCAAAGCAAACAATATCGCTGCCGAAAGTTGCCAACAGCGATGTCGCCACTCACTGACATACGAGAAGGAGCTGCAGACAAACGGCTCACGGTTGCAGTTGCTCATAAAAACGCCAAATAAAATCGGCGAATTAATCAACTGTGCGACGCCTGCAAAGCTGAAGGATTTACGTGCCACGACCATGTCCCGGCCGTAACCCGTAACCCGTAACCCCATCTATAAGCCTGACCGTGACCCTTATTGTCATCGGTCGCTCGACCTCGTCGCATGCTTTCTAATTTTATGGCAGTTGCGGCTTTGATTAAATTGTTCACCGACTCAACTTCATACTTAGCACTCGTCTCCTTTCCTCTCCTGACACAAGTTGTAAACTTGACAATCCACAGAGGCATTCTTCGTTTCGATATATACACGACATATGTATATATTTGAATTACTTAGTCAGCATTTTGATGGCATCTTAAGTCATTTAAATGAATATTCAGATTTAATGTCTCATAAATTTTTCCTATTTATGCCATGCATGTAAATACCTATAAAAGCAGAAAAAAACCACTTAAATTTGCTTTAATTGGCACTCAAAAAACTAGACAGAAAATATGAAAACCCTTTTGCCGCACACCATCTACAAAAAAAGATCAGTTTTGTATATCAAAGAAAACATAAAATCGATATTAGATTTCAGTCAATTTCAAAACTAACGTAGAAAGAAGAAACGGAACTTAAAAAAAATTTCGCTTGATATTTAAATTTATTTTTTTACTCAAACATTTCGTTGAGCATTGTGACCCAACATGTGTTTGCTGTTACAGAATACTTGACAATTGTATCAAATAGCATACAAATATTTTCATATATTTTCTAGGACATCGCACGAGCACGCACACAATCTAATTTTAAAGGCGTCGTGTTGAATCGTGCGTGACTGTGTCACGAATAAAATGCGACACGTGTTTGACTTGAAGAGAAAGTTCAAATTTACTTTAGCTATGTAAAATCCCATAAATTTAAATTACATGCGAAATAAATAATAAATAACATTTATATGAATATACCAATCTAAAATACAAAAAATAGGATGTGAAGTTTATCTTAATATATCTTTAAAACTTTAACAAACTCAGTTCAGTTTTAATTTAAGTGTGAACTATATTTATTAACTGATAGCTTTTAAATAAAATTGTTCGCTTGTTATTATTCAATATTAAATACAATATAATTATAATTATAATCATATCAACATCATATTTGAACTTAATTATTCAACTTAATTATGGGCAAAGTATATTTTATTAAGCATAGCTAAAAAACAAGAATAGAAAGAAAACAAGGTGCCGTGAACGGCAACAACTTGCTCAGCTTTTCCGGTCTCGAGTTTCCTTGACATGACACACCCACACACACACACACCACACACACACACACGGATACTTGCAGTAGTGAACGTATATTAAAATGCCTCCATTGAGCTTAAATGCGAAAGTGGAAGTGTGGGAAATATGTTAAGCAGCGCTAAGGAGAACGAAGGACAAATGGAAAGTGGCTTCCGGTGGCCGGCAGAGGATATCGGAGCATTTGGGGCTGGCATTTTGCAAATTCCGCATACAGTTTAATGTAAACAAATCTCAATAAATAACAAATATTGTCGACGGCAGCCGCCTCATTGTTTTCTAATGCCTTTGCCTGCGTTTGGCATTTTGTGGGCGTGTCTAAAGAAATTCTATTTCATTGACAGCGGCTAAAACTTTTGCAACATTTTTTGCATACATTTCAAATCACAGTGAAGTTTTGTGGCTGTGGCTGTGGCTGTGTTTGTGTGTGCGTGTGTGTGGTGTGGGCGTGGTTGGCTTTATTTTCGGGGCGTGTGTGTGTTTGCGTCGCTTAATTCAATACGCATAAGCAATCATTTATGAATTTTTATTGAAGCTCTCGCGCCTGGCACGTGTTGTCGCATTAAACTTGCCAGCTCATGTGTGTGCGTTTGTGTTTCTTTGTGTGTGTGTGTGTGTGTGTGTGTGTGTGTGTATGTGTGTAAGATATAGTCATACAGTGTGGCATCATAAATTAGAAAACACGAGTACACACTGCAGCCGACAGACAGCCAGGAGTGGAGGAGTAAAGTCAACGAGTACGCCGCGATGTGTGGGCATCTCCTGCAGGCTCAGCTTGGTCTGGCCTTCTATATTAATCTTCTGGTTACGTCAAGCGTTGGCGGCGGTGTCGACGTTTGCCTTGGACACCTTATACGATCGCTCGCTTGGTTCTGGGCCATGTGCTGTTACCCGTTACCGTTATCGTTGCTGTTACCGACAGGCTTGACCTTTGCAAAGGGGCAGCTAGGTCAAACTAACAATACTCCAAAAAGAAAAGTATATTGCTAATTTACATTTAATAAACCGTTTGGTCTGGCCCGAAGCATAACCTTAAGTAAAGTAACCTTTTGAAACATAAGTTATCACTAAAAGCTATTTGCCCCAAAGGAAACAAATTGTGCGCTAAGGAGGAATATAAAACAAGGCAAGCTGCTATTCATAGAGCGAAATTTTAAATCTTTTCATTCTGAACGTTAATATAAACAAAACCAAATTTCTCATTTAAAGTCACTGAAATATAAATAAAATTGGAACAAGTTTTTCCAAAAAAATATTACAAGCTTATTCGGCATATTCAATAGAAGATATTCTATTGTGCTAATTAAGTATCTATACTTTATGGGGTTGAAGATGTTTCCCTTTGCTTGCCGATTGCAGTTTAAAGCTAGATGTTTTTTTGCGATTTTCTAATTACACACAATTTCCTCAATAAGCGTTAAATAATTGTTTAATTCAACCTTACGACCTTTTAAAGCAATTAAAATCGTAGTGCAACCCTTGGGCAATTGGGGTTTTGATTAGATATGCGGGCTAATAAATTTGCATATTTAAATAAACATTTATCAGAAGCAGAATTTATACATATATATGTTGTATGTATACATAAACTATATGTATATGCAATATTTCTAAAGTCTGCTTCGTATCAACTGCATGTTTAATTTCCAGTATATAACTGTGAATTTTAGTGGAATAATAACAATTGAAATTGTTACACACAAGCAGAGATTTCATACTGTTAACAAATGAACGCGCGTACAACAGAGCGTATGAGTTACGTGATATTTGCGGGCAGCTGTTGTTGTTGTCCGTGTGTGTGTCCACAAACATGTCACACACAACAGCAACAAACACACACACACACACACACACACGGGCATAATATATGGGGTCGCGTCGCTTCATTTAGGTCGCACTCTTTTTTATAGCTATATAGATTTATATACATATACATACATATATATTTATATATGTACATATATGTATATACCTGCATTGGCAATTTATGTTTGCTGTTGTTCTTTTTCTGTTTGCTTTTGCGCAGCTAGTCGGGTGGGAATGGGCGCAAATATTTAAAGTTCATAAGCCGCAAAAATCCTCAGAAAAATTAATTAAAAATGCGACAAAACGAAAACCTGCCAAAGGAACATTTGAAATTTGTTGTTGTGATTGACTTGATGAAGGACAACAAGGACGAGAATGACAGCTAATGCCAAAGCGGCAGCTTATGCAAGGCATTAATTAACTTAATTCACGGCAAAATAAAATGAGACTTTAAAACGAACACACACAACACAAAGCATACATAAATATTTAAACAAAATAAATATGCTGTAGCCTGCTTCAGGTTCAGTTCGGGGCGTGGCTGATGATGGCAAACAAAAATACAAACCATCTTGGGCACGCCCCTGCCCTTTGTCAGGCCCTTGAGGCTTGGGACATTCCCATTGGAGCCATGAGCTAATGACACAGCCCTTTTAGACAGACAAACATTTATTTATAAAAGTATATGTATCTATCTGTATAAGTATGTGTGCATTTATGGAAATCTGTGAAAACATTTTTGCCTAACATTTCGCAGTCCTCTTTGTTTTTCATCGGGGGCTCATTTAATCTGTGGGCGATTAGCTACAATTTCTGCAATTGAGTCCTCAAAAAGGGAAATGGGGCCGAGGACAGGGCCCGAGATTGTTTGCTTGTTTGAGTATGTGGCGGAAATTGAAAAACAATTGACACATTTGGCAAACTTTTCCTTATAGAGAAAAGTTGAACTCAAGTTAATTAATTTTTTGTTTAACAGAACCAGTTTGGAATCTAGAGTTTGAAAGAACTTTTATTTTACCACGACCAAATCGACAAAAAAGTATCTGCAAATTGGCGAGTTTTATATATATAAATAATATATGTATACATTTGAAGGCCATATTAACTACGAAAAAAGTAACTATGGCGTAATGCCCTTTATCGATATATAATTAAATTTAGGTTGCTTTTAAATGGAATAAAATTAATGTGTCCAAAATGGGTTAGCTATAAATAATAAAAAAAAAAGGTTAATCCCATAAAGATTAAATATTTACGTGGGCCAAGTCGCTGGCAAAATGTTTTACCGCACGAGAATCCATCGAAAGCGGCGAATCCAACAGGTTGCTGGGACGAGCAAATTTATTTCGTTGTAACTCAGCGAATTCGTAAGAAATCTTTTAAAAAGCAAAGCAACGTCGACCGAATCAAAATCAAAATGAAGTGAGCGTGAATTTAAGATGACATTTTGGTCTTGTCCATGTCATATCCCGAGGCGGCCAGAGATCCAAAGACCGGAACACGAAGCTGTTTCGGGTGAAATTTCCGGTTTATAATAGTCGCTAAACTGCTGCCAGTCGCAAACACACACACACACACACACACACACCAACCGAAACCCTCAGATTAGGAAAATCTGCATACATAATGGGATCCTTAAGCACACACACACACACACTCGCTCATCCAATTTTTTTATATGAAATTGTTGGCTCTTTGTTGTTGCTGGCTGACTGGCGCCCATTGGCAGACGCATAATTTATTGCTTCGTTTAATTTTTGTTAAGCCCAACGGCAACGGCTGAAGGGTTAGCTGGCCAAGCCCAATTCCGGCAACAGTCAGACATTTCTGGGAGCATGCAACAGTGCGTATGCTTGATATGCCGCGCTGCCAAGCGTTAAACTTTCACCCTTTACCCAAAGCCACCAACGAACTCTCCACCACATGCTTCAATTTTCACAAATGGAAACGTGGCGCGCTGAAAGCGTATCGATGGCGACAGCAACGCTTGGGGCAGCCGTAAACTGTAAACTGTTTAAACTTTTGCGTTTTATCCCAGTTGGCGAAAGCGCATGAAAGTCGCATAAAAAGGCAGACAAGTTAAATTATTGTCGCAAGACTTTTCCCCCATGAAATCATGAAAGTTGCGACAAAAAAAATAAAGTGAAGGAAACAAATGTCACTTAAATTTGCCCAACGCTGCAAATGCACAAGGGTTATATTACCAGCGGAAGCCTTAAGGATTGGCCAGAGCTTGATTCAATTTAAATGTTCACAATTTACGCAAATGTCTTACTTTAAAAGAACACAACACACACACACACAACACTAAGGGACTTAAAATCAACTTACTCACACACACACACACAAACACACACGAACACACAAAAAACACATTCATGCATATGGATTTACCTTTGTAGGAGCCACAAATGTTGCCAAATATATATATGTAGGTGTGTATGTGTGTGAGTGTGTGTTTAGCTCTTATTTGGGCTGAACCTTAGCTCATCTGGTGCCCATAAAGAACATCTAGATTCGCATAAACACGCGTAGAACAAACAAACATCTGCGCACCAGTTGCGACAACCGACTACAAGATACCCCGTAGCCAGCAACAAGTGTAGACAAAGAAAGTTTACATTAGAAGCAAACTACTCATAACAACACTCTCTAATAGAACAAAGAAGGCCAATAAGTTAAGACAACTTTATATTTTAGAAAACCCATATACTATATACTATATTCAAGGTTAACAAATATAAGCATTATATATAATCATAATATAATCCTTGTCGCCTGTTTGTTTTGAATACAGGGTATGTGGCAATTGTTTGAATGCGGCCCATAAAGTTATGGCTTCTGCAAAATGGTAAATTGGTTTGGCAATCTCTTATGCATAACATACATTGCCGCCATAATAGTTTGGGCCAACGACAATGTTATAGAAAGGTGATGAAGATGTCAAGGAAAATCATATTTATGATTCGATAAGCTGTTATCGATAAATAAAAAATTTACCTTAAAAGATGATACGAAAACCAACTGATTTATTATACCACATAGTCATTTTAAAAGTTCCATCAATGAGTTTCTTAACGTTTATTCTGGCTGTCCAGTTCTGATCTTATGATCGATAGCTGCTGCGACAATGCTGCGTTATCGGCTGTCAATCGATAACAAAAAGCCTGTTGACGGCACTCGCTAGCCGCACAATTTGTTGGCTTATCAATGCCATTGTGCGACACAGGCATTTGTCACAAATTGACAGCGACACTTCTATCAAGGGATTGCGACTAGACAATTGGGGGCACGCCCACAAACACACACACACACACACACACACACACAGGCGCGCTCGTAGATTGAGGCTCAGTGATGTGGACACACATATCAGTCAAATGGTACACACAAAATTGACACGTATAATACATTAGCATCGGTTATTGTCTTAGCGGAAGCGATGGTGAGGCGTGGTTGGGTTGGGCGGAAAGCAGCCGACCGATAAGAGGACGACCCGTTTATCGTTACCGTTACCGTTGGTGTTCCAGTCTTTATCCAGGCAAGTCAAACATTTAGCCAGCACGTTTAGCGCCTCAGTGCGTACGCAACGCATCCTTGCCGCATCCGTGCCACATTTGATTTGTTTGGTGTGCTTAGGTGCGCTTCAATGGGGCACGTTCACACAAGATACGTATGCTTACCTCACAAGTGTGTGTGTGTGTGTGTATGTGCTTACACGCCCACACAAACACACACGCCCACATATCAAGCATCAAGAGCTGAGCCGCAGTCTGAGCGCTGGCAAACCTATTTACATTAACATGCTCTATAATCCATTTTGCCAAGATCAATTTCAAAAATGATTGACTTTGGCATATCCTAATATTATTGAAAAATTATGAATGCAATCTAAAAAAACCTTAACTTAATTTAAGTATTTTACTTAAAATACATAAGCTTAACTTACATATATATGTATGTGGTATCCAATAATCCCTATACCTTTGTAATATTTGAAATCCTTTCTAGTTGACTAGCAGATAAATCAAGTAAATAATGTGAGAATTGCGAAAGATGAACACTATAAAGAAATATTAACAAGCTGAGTAAGCAAGAGATGCGTCGAAATGTGTATGTGTGTGTGTGTGTGTGTGTGTGTGTGAGGCACGCAAACAGCAGTCAGCAGCTCAATGGGCCGATTGTTTGGGCTGTCCAACGTACAATGGCCGACCTTACAGGATGCAAATAAAAATGCGAAAGCTGAACTGGTCTCTGCCAAGGAAACCCATTTAAATCGATTGAGACGAATGCAAGTGGTTTATTGTTAGGCAGTTTATGCAAAAACTGAATATGGGAAAGGCAACTTTCTTAAAGTTAATGTTTTCGAATATGCAGTTTCATATTTAACTTTAATGAGCAATGTTTTAATTACTCAAACTCGTTTGTTGATTTGCCCAACAAAACAAAACTTATCAAATTTTTAAGCTTTCTTTCGTGTTCGTCTCACAATAGAAATCGGAACTTGCGAGCATCTCTTGTTTGAGCACAACGAGCAATAAACAAAACTAGTTTGTTATCAATGCTGCTCTTTGAACAGTTGCAAGTACTTTTAAAAACAGTTGAACAATCGAAGAGCTCACAAGCAGCACGCACTGAATGAGTTTGAGTAGAAAATTACTTTTCTAGTATTGCAATCAATTCAAAAGATTTAACTGCTATTAAAGTGCTCTTAAAGTTTCGCAACAGTTGCCAGTTTAAAAGCTGCAGCTTTTCAACTTTCTTAAACACCTGAAAACACCCTTTTCCAAAAGGATACGTAAAAACGAACAACACGCTTGGTTCTCTTATGCCCCATTAATGATTTTAAAGATTTTAAAAAAACTGTGATCAGATACCCTGGATTTGATACATTTACATATATGCTTCGTCAAAGTTCTATAAAATTTCATAATTCTTTCATAAAAACACAACAAACTTGAAAAACATTACTTTTAGTGGAAAGTTAAGAAATCAATGCAAAAAAATGTACAATTTTAAGGGTATCTTGCATTCGGGCACTCCCCAGAATACAATTATTTACATATTGTTTTTTGCTGTTTTACCACGAAAATCTGCCTCAATTAATTTAACATGGCGCTGGGAAATGCTTAAAATTGTCCGCATCGAGGACGATGACGCTTCGCGCACAATAGCGAAAAGCAAATATTTAATTTGTGTGAATGACCACATCCGTTACCGTTACCGTTATTTCATACAACATGTTTACCATTCGGCTTTCAGCGATGTCCGCCCCATCACGTGGATTATGGCCGTGGTTGGGTGGTGCGGTAGGTTGGCGGATGTTTGTCCCCAAAAAAAAAAAAAAAAAAAAATTGAAAAAAAAAAAAAAAAAAAAAAAAAAACAACGTAAGCATAATCCAAATAAAAATGTCCGACTTTATATATACCCAGTCCGAATGAATATTTTCCATTGCTTCGCTAAATTATTTTATGTTTTTTATCATTATTATTTCAACAAATTATTAGTTATTAATAATTATTAAAAATCATCCAACATTTGCATTGAATGCAATATAAGCTATAACATGACTGTATGATAAAATCAATAGCAACTTTTTAATAAAATGATTTTTCAGCAGTTGCATAAATTTGCACAAACTTATTGTGGGGCAATCCCATGTGTAGAGGGTATAAAAACGAATAGCGGTAACGACCACTCACATGCTACATTAAATTCATTGCGTCTGGCCGACTGCTGACCAGTTGGCAGCCGTGTCCTGGCCTCGGCCTTACCTTCAGGGCTACGTTTTGTCATTTCTACTAATGATTTCATTAATAAAATCAAATTAACCTTTGGCTGTTCCCTCAGGGTGTCTATGTGTGTGTGTGTGTGTGTGTGTGTCTTTGTGTGGATGTATAGAACTACTTAACATTTAAGCACAAGTTATGTTTAGACCAGCCAACATGAACATGCAACAGCATTTGAACATGCGAACGTGTTCTTAAAAACGCCAAAGACCCATAGAAAGAAAACGAGTTCTGCTAGCACAAAAGATTTCAAACAATTGAATTCAGTTTAAGTTAGCGAAATTGTTGAGAATTTCAAATGAAGATTTGCCAACTTGTGAATTTTACGTTGTAGCATTGAAAATTTGCTGTGTGTGTGTGTGTGTATTATGTGGCTAAGCCCCTTAACTAGCTGCTCCCCTCTCACCCTCCCCATCCCCTTACGACTCTCATCTTTTCTCTTACATGACAAATGCGTTTACGCCTAATTGGCAAAAGAATAGAAAAGGAGATTTGTGAGCTTTACGTTTACTATCTGTTTTTTAGTCTTTAGACATACATACGTATGTGTGTGTTCTAGGGCAACGCTTTGAACTTCCCGTTACCCACTTCCTTAATTTTAAATGCATTTACGACTAGTTAGCGAAATTGTTGTGAATTGTCAGAGAGATTTAGTTTGGTTTCACCATGGAGCATTGGAAGCTTGGTGCGGGTGTGTTGCTCTGCAGTCAACGTGGCACATGCATTGTTGAGTTCATAATTTAATGCCACAACCGCAAACCCCTTTAACCCGGGCATGGCAAGTGCGCTCAACGTGCGTTGTTTCCCTGCGACTGCTTAACCCGCTGACATATTTTCACATTTCTTTTGTTGAATTTTTTATATGCTGCTGCCGTTGCTTAAGCATCGTGCTCCTTTGTGACATTTGACCCAGCGCACACGCACGCACACAGACAACGTGAGCACAATTGACTACTGTAACATGCACATTGCATACTTTTCGGAGGCGTAAAAGTTTTATTACTTAAGGGGCGTACCCGACTTTACAATTTGGTGAAAGTTGTAAAACTTTACCAAACACATCACACCGCAACGCTTTACAAAAAAGGAAACACACCGAGACACACACCAACGTACACCCACACACACCCACACACACACACACACACACACATTACCCACAAGCATTAGGAGGAAAGCATAAATTTTAATAAGCAAATGTACGTTGATGTTTAGCTTGAATTAGGCTTAATCGTGTGCGATGAGAACTTGTGCGAAAAATCCCTTTGAGTCTAATGACAATTGTGTTTGAGTACTCTGGGCCCAACTTGATCAAAACTTGCTAAGAAATGTTTGAAAAAGGGAAAATGGTGCAAGTTTGCAAGACTTACTTTGATGAATGCACCAGTTTAAAAAAGAATTATTTTTTTACTAAATATAAACGTTGTCCTAAATATTTAAATAATGCAACTATAATATTTAAAATAAATACAATATATTCACAGTTAATATTTACATCCAAAATGAGTCTCATTGCCTATTCTGTGAGTTATGAAATAAATATAAAATACTTAAAGTGTTCATTTGAGCAGAATCCACAACAAAACAGCCCAACAGCTGATAAATTTGCAATTTACTTGCTCCCTTAAGACCTCAGCTATTTTGTGTGTGTGCGTGTGTGTGTGTGTGTGTGTGTGTGGTAGTACGAAGGGACAGACAGCTGTGTAGGCGTGCCTCATTTGACTGTCACCAAGTTTCGTGGAACGGAAATGAATGTGCGCAATTTCGTGTGGCCAAAGCGCAGAGCCAACTATTTTGGCGCTCAAAAGCAACAAGCCAAAAGTAGTCTCCTCAACCCCGCTAGGTCCCACCCATGGGAGGCCAAGACAAATTCGGATCATGCTTGGCTGTCCCCCAAATAGCAAACAGTAAAATTTAGCGACTCTCGAGTCTGCTTTGTGCGTGTGTTTGGCTAAAAACAGTTTTCATTCTGTCATTTAACAAATGGCCGCAAATACAAAGTGAGTTAGCCTTTAGACTGGGGCAGCATTTGGCGCATCAATTAGTTAGTTCAGCGGCATTTTTAACGGCACAACAAATAATAAACAGGCCATGTTTTCTTATGTGCGTGTGTGTGGGTGCGTGGTTGTGTGGGTGTGTGTTAGCGAGATTAAAAGCAAAAACAGTTTAATTTCTTCATAAATTATTTACGAATGCCGCGACAAAAAGAACAACCGCACATCTTGTAATATAAACGGCAACGGCAACGGCTCCCGGGGCATATTTTGACTCGATTAGCATGCAGCAGCACTTGCCGCAGGCAGTCGAACCTGCCCCAGCTGCCAGCTCAACCCACCAGGCTTGTGGCTGGAGCGGGCAAGCAGCACTTCAAAGTGACTGTGTACCACAACATTTGTGTCTGTCCCCTTCTCGGGCTTGTTGTTTATCTGTTTGTTGCCTTTGAGAAATGTAACTTTACTTTCATCTCGGCAAGCAGCAGCAGCAGCAGTAACAGCAACAACCACAAAACCAACAACAATATTTACAATTTTAAGTCAATTAACTAATTGTGAGCCTTAGCGTGTGCGGCCCTTGCCAAAGGACATTTCATATTTCATTTACACATAATAAGAACAATAGCTTCAACAATTCAAATAATCATAAACATGCTCGCGGTCCCAGCTGACAAAATCTCAACAATTTTGCGCATATTTCGCTTAGCAAAATTTGTTTCACTTAATTTTATATATGATTTTGTTTTTTAATTTACTTATTTAAATATTTTATTTATATTTTAAATTGACTGCTATATTAAATGACATTTAAAATTGTTGATTGATAAAAAAAAATATTGATATACATACAGTGAATTGTTCTTTGTAAAATTTAAAGCGACGAAAATGCCACAAACTTGTTGATTTTCAATCAGCTAACCAGTTTGAAGCCGAACTGGTTAAAACCAAAAATATACATTTTATTAAACTTTTATTCAAACATAATAATCAATGGAACGAAACTAAAAGGATTAATTTGTTTCATATTTAAGAACTAACGACGCCACCCGAACTGTCAAACAAATAGCAAACAATGTTAACTGTTATTGCAGCCATGGTCAACACGGTGCAAGCTTATACAAAACAGCGCGCAATGAGTTGTGAAAGTTCCTTCACGAAAGCGTGGAGCTATTGTTTTTGGGAACACCTGCCAGGCGCGTGGTGTATGCAAATAAAAAAGAATGAAGTAAAAACAATTTACATGTCATTTGTTTACGGACAAATTTGTTGACTCTACGCTTTAATAATGTCAATCAATTAAATTTACACAAACCCGCCCACAAGCACAGTGGAGTCAAAACACAGACACAGCAGGGTGCAACTGAAATGAGGGCGGGACGGGGTAAATTGTGTGTGTGTGTGTGCGTGCGGGGAGCTCACAAAATTCTCAAATGTGTTTGCCTTATTTTTGTCTTTTCCTTCTCTTAATACACGGAGTATATTAGTTGGCACCTTAAACCTGAAAACTATAAACCGAAGCTAAATCCACGCAAAGCAGAAGAATCAGTTTTCCTTGTGTTAATGTAACATTTTGGGTTTTTTAAACACTATGCAGAGTATCCTGCAGTCGATCTACAATAATTTTACTTGCGTTTTTGCTAGCAAAATATTCTTCTTATCATTTTATCTGTGAACCCAGCAAAGCGACGCAAATAAAAAATGGGTGTTAAAAAATGTAATGAAACAATAAGGTTATTCTAAATTGATGGTCATCAACTTTTTGTGGAACTCAATTAAAATACATGAGTAAGTTAAGTAAATTTTTAAAACAAAGTAAAGACTCTATTTAGTTAAGTGCAATCATATCTTTACGCAGACTGCCTTTAATTAAGAATAGCCATAGAAAAACAAAGTTTGCCAACGATTACTGGGAAGACAACAAAAAAAAATACTTCACAATTGCAAAATTGCAAAATATTTTGCTTGATTTGCATATGTCTCAAATATATGGAAAAACAATTCAAAACAACTCTTGCAGTCCTAAAGCGAAAATAATTTAATTTTTGTTGAGGGGTTTATTTTTGATTCTTGCAAACATTTTTTGTTGCACATTTCTTGGGTAAATTGAGTCTTTAGCAATTTATTAAAAAGTATTCACACTACAACTTTTCAAATATATATATATTTTTCTATATTTACGGATTGTTTTACTTTAGCAGAGTAGGAAAACGCAGTCAAAGGAATTAGATCTGAGCTACTTCCCGGCAATAATTCGGTTAGCTTATTAGACCACAATTGAGATAGCTTGGCCATAAGTTGACAATGGCAGAATGTGGAGCAAGACACGTGTCAGAGCAGACTTTTTGTGCATTCGCAGGAATTTTAGGATACATATTTAAGCTATATAAATTTGATTTAACTGGCGCCACAAGGTATGCAGCAGTCTCTAGCTGCTTGGCTGATACCAGAAAGCGAGCAAAGGGGGAAAGGAACGTGCTTATCTTGCTGCTGTCTGCTGGCCCCGGCTGCAATTGCTGGGGTTGCCAGCATCAGGACAATAAGCAAAACATTGTAAATGCCTGGCCACACTAGGCAGGAAGCCAGGGTAGCTGACTAGCAGGATACCAAGAAGGCCGTGGGCGTACGAGATAGGTAATGGGCTGAAACGGGTTGTTGGCCAGCCTGAAGATGAGCCGAGTGTTTTTTGTTTTTTTTTGTGTTTTTTTTTTGTTTGTTTTTTTGGTCACATGCCACGCCCACCTGTGCCCATGCTCTGGGGCAATGGGTTGAGTGTGCGTTCTGGAATTCTTACAGCTCCGTTCCCATTTTCCATTTCAAGGGTGATGCAAGAAGACTCAAGAGAAGTCAACGCGTTGCGTCGCTTTATCATATGCACACCCCATGACCCAAATGGCGGCCGGGTATATTAGTTAAGCAATTGCTGGCCAAGTGACCAAACTATAAGCAGTGTTAGTGAGATGCAAAAGGCTTTCTGTCTGCTGCAGAGCATCAGCTAGTCGTACACAAGCACACTATCTGATACATTTTTAATGCCTTATCTTGGTCTGTTTCCCTTGGTTGTGCTGCTGTATTAGGGTGTGGGTTCTGCCTTGCCTGCAGCGTTAAATTCCAGCTAAAATATTATGGAAAAGTTTAGAAAAATGTTGTCTTTCATGGCAACTGGCTGAACTTTAAAAATGTGTGCGGCCAGCCAAATTCGGTTCTGTCCATGCCAGACTGGAGCAGGTCCCTTTGTTGTCGCGCTTGTAAGACATTGTTTAACCCATTCAAATTTGACATTTGGCTCATTAATTCAACGCACAATTCTCATATCTCGCATTTGTTTCGCTTCGCCACACTTCATTTCACTGGCGCTCAATGGGCGACGTCTTCGCTTAATCGCTTAATGCGTGAATATTCACGTTACATTTACGGCCATGTCGCACCTAATTAGGCCAATTAAATTTCAACGAAAATTACGCACATTAAATGCAAATTAAGTGTGAATTGAAGTTAAATGCATGTCGCCAGCTTTTCCTCCAATCGCGTGTCAAATAAGAAACTGAGAAACTTTATTGAAAATGCTTAAAGCTTTCCTTCACTATTAGTCTTATTTAAGTTCAACTCCAGTTAAAATAAATGTTTAGCACGCAAGAAATGCCCGAATAGAACTTTCTATCATACTATTTATAATAAATAACTTTGTCCATAAACAATTAACTTTAAGTAAATAATGATAAAAAGACTGTGAACAAAAATCTGGTGTTATTGCCAATATATCAACTTTTATTTGCTTTTCAATTAACATTGGAAAACGTTCAATATTTTATTACTAATAACACATTTATAACATCAAGTTTGTCCAACGAAAATATGTGTGCTCATATTTTCGTTGTCCATCGGCATTTGGTAAATTCAACTTTATTTATTTCTTAAATGCGTTTCATTTTGCCAGCCTGAGAGCGGACAGGTACAATATTTTGCAACTGGACTCATCAATCAAGTGGAAAACTTCGCGCTGGGAAATGGGAATTAGGAACAGCTTGCCTGTGAACTTGATGACCGACCGGCGACAATATGCTAATGAGCTTTATGCCGTCTGCGAATTTAAATAGCTTTGCTTCTGTCTTTGATATTGCCCACGCACAGTGGTACAGATGTTGTCCCTATGCCCCAATAAGCAAAAATTGTAAGCGTCACAAAACGGTGGGCGCCTAATTAAATTAGGCTTACCAAAAAATAAAAAAAATATTACAAAAAAACCTTCAACCTTTTGGATTGCGTTGAGTTCGAATTCGCCATTGATTGGGGTAACCGCAAAATTGTTTTTGAATCGAACTAAAAATAAAAACGAATATAATGCGAGAGCTTAATTTGGGGCTTTCCTTTTATAGATGTCCATAAAAATATATACTCTGTAATGTGCATTTGGGCGCATGCACCTTTTTTTCGCTTCAAAAGCTAAGGACACCAGAGCATATTAATTGAATTTGAATTTGCCAATTTCAAGCATATTTTCTTTTTTTTGATTTTAATCAGAGTATTTCACAGTTGTATTATTTTTTGTTCTTTTTGTTGAGAAGTTGAACAGGCGAATGCAATTACCGTTTTTACAAAGTCGCCGCGTCCCCTTATAATTGAATTTCCGGCAACTATGTGGTTCACTCACCTGTTTAGATTCGAGGGATGTAAGCAGCGCCGAAAATTAGATGTCGCATTGAAACAAGATGTGACAGAAGAGTTTGGCACGCTTTGAAAGTGCGCGCTGCACTGTGTTTTATATTTTTATAATTATTTGTTGATTCAATTCATTTTGTTTAATTTGAGATTGTGGTCTTGGCTTATATCTTCTTTTATTTTGTTATTGTTATAATTGCAGCACAAAAACAAAAAGATAGAAAAAATCATTCACAGATTTAAAGAACAGCACAAGAGTTTTACATTTTCCAAAAGAATTTTTGAAGCGCCTTGGTGAGGATGCGATTGCTCGGTTGATCCACCGGTCTTACAACCGTCGGCCAGGACATTCGCATGCGAACTGCGCGCCTTCTACAGTTCAAATCGCAATCCAAGTGCCCGTCGCCTTATCGCCGCCAACCAAAACAACAACGAACCGAAACCCGAACGAACGCACAGCCAACGACCAGCTACCACTGACAGCCGACACGGCGTATGAGCAATTTTCGCACTTTTACTCTGAGCGCTTTCCCAGCAATCGAGCACTCAAAATGTCTTCTGAGTGATTCGCCCGCAGCCGAGCGAAGTACGCTTGAAATACTGGAAAACAATAAGCAATAAGCTGATGCTTTAGCATCATATAAGAATACAATTAAAAGTACTCTCAGAATTGCAAATAGTCATTTGTGCATTATTCTTTTCCTAAAATAACTCACAGGAGTTAAGTAACTTTCCCCAAATGCGTGGTAAGTAATGACAAAGAATGTAGCTTTCTAAATTGTTTTGAAAAGTTAACCACATAATAAATTGAAACGGTTGCAAAAAGCTTTTTTGGTGTTTTATATTTCCTAAGCCAAATTGACAATTTAAAGCTTAAAACATTTCAACAAAAACGAATTTTTATTTAAATAGATGCCAAGAAAAATCTTTTGAAAATTGCGTTCTTGTATTGAATCCCACATTATATATAGGAATAGCAAGGAATATTGAACATGTTAAATTATGTTTGGCAATTCTATTATATATATAAAATTTGATCCGAAAAAAATTGTGTCCCTTCTTCAAAATTTACCAAGTATATATAATAAAAACTTTGATACTAAGCGTTTTGCAACTAATAATTAGGATATAAATCAATATCACATACTTTAGTAGTAAAATAACTTTAAAACATTTTGTGTAAAAAATATGTAGTCAAGATAACTTCAAGTAAATATATAGAATTCTTATTTAATAGTTTAATTTCACTTTCAACCGTTGGCTCAAACCTCCGCAAGACCAGTTGTACAAGTTACTCCTTTATTCAAACGATTTACTATTTGGGTTCAAATTTGAGACAAATATGGATATAGACTTGTCTTGTCTTAAACGATTTCTTAACTATTAACAGTAAAAAAAAAGAGCCAAAAATATTCATTGAATACTCAACTAGGTTTGAGTCAGATTCCATAACAGAGCATATATTAGTTGAGACAAGATGTAGTAGCATTTTCGTCAAATGTCCCAAATTCCAGACGGCCGCCCAATGCCATTTGGCATTTGAATGCTGAGCCATTGTTCTTAATTAATCTGATTTGTTGGCCTAAATTGCTTGGTTAATTGTTTTGCTGTGATTTTTATTATGGTTTTTCTAAATAAATCTTTGTTATATTATTATTTTGTAAAAGCCAGTTGGACCGAAGGGGGCCATGCAGTTGATTAAGTTGAAATTAAACGGCAACGGCACATCTGATAATCAGCTCGGGAAGACCGCATAATTTGATTATCACAAATAGAAACGGCATCCGGGCCAATGCGGGGCAGCAATCGCGACCGAGGCAGAATCCATTAAAGCGACGTCCAACGGGCGCACGCAACAGGCGTGCATGCAAATCTCTGTGGACTGCGAAACTAACTCAAAGCACGACGACATATTTGTAAACAGAAACGAGCCAAACTGCGCAGCAGTGTCTCTGTCCCATTGGCAGGGGGTTCGGCCGCAGGCCCAACGGACGATCCCTTTTATGTTGCGCCTCTGTACTGCGCAGAAGAAGAGTCGCGATTGGCACTTTACAGTGCGAGCGCAAATTGAGTAAGAACTCAACTCATTCACAGTTAAAAATGAAACTTGACAACTTGACTCAATGGGCAAGTGCCGCCACAAACTGGGCCATTGTAAATTAGGAATAATGGACATGGACATGGCTTAAAGCCATAAAAAGCATAATTAGGTCTAATGCATGCGACGCCATTGTTGAGACCGGATACGTTCCGCTTAGCGTGGTCACAGACCAAAGAACTTTTAACACAATTATAAGCTACTAATTGGGTCGCAATAAGAAGTGGTAGCTGGTTGTTGCAATTAAACTAACATCTGGCACTTGAATACTTACACAGTAAAAAAAAAAATAACTTAAGACAAGATATTAACATAATTTAATAAGTTAAATAATTTTAAGCGCGCCACGCTCCGATAGTTTTTCCGCTAAGTTTTTTCACAGTACTGCTTTTCGATATATCGGCTGTCAGCTGTACACGAGCTGAGTTGCCAGGCGCAGCTGGTAAGCAGCTGTTGTTTTAAATTCCTGCAACAATCACAATTTCAGTGCATTATATTGCATTATATTATATTATTGTTAATCAGACAGGCATTCAAATATAATCATCATGTGTGTATACATTATTGACAACTGAAATAAATTTGCAAGTTGCAAGCCTAGCTATCGATGATAGGATTATGTACTCTAAAATTACTATTATCAAAAATTCGAAACATTTTTACTATATCTCTAAGATCGCAAATAATTTTCCATGACATTTAAACAAATTTAAAGTATATTGAGCATACAGTACAAAAATAATCGATACAATGACTATTATATCGAAACTGCAAATAAACGATGCATGCGATACATCAACAGCCCTAGCTCCCTGCTTACTACTACTACTATTTCGCATGCATTAAACGGCTGCGACGTAACAAATTGAGGAAAAGACGCGCGATAGTTAAGGACACAGAGTGAAGACAAAGTGCAAGTGGGCGAATGTCGCCGCCTACATATCGATATGTATGTATAATTTCGTGTCTTGTCTGGTCGAATGTGTGTGCGTATATGTCTGTGTGTGTATGGTTGTGTGTTTGTGCAACGCTGTGTGGAAATTAACGTAGTGTGAAGAAGTTGCAAAAACGACGACGAAAAATCAAAACTGAAATCAAGACGCAAGCAGCATCTTTAGCAGCTGCAGCCACGGAATCGTAAGTTGTGCACATCTCACTGGGACGACCGCAACGGTAGCGGATTTCAATTCCGATTACGATTCCTGTAAACAATAACCAAATCAACAGCAGCAAAACAAAAGGCCTGGCATTGAACGGCAGCAACCAACAACAACGCTAGCAGCAGTAGCAGCAGCGGAAACGTCGTTGAATCATCATGCGGAACTTGTTTTTGTTGTAAGCTGCGGTCGTAGCATAAAACAAAACAGCAACAGCAACAACAAAGTCCACGACATCGACGTCGACGTCGTTCGTATCGAAATTCCAGCAAAGTCGCTTAGTTATTTTTATTATTACTTTGATTTTCATTCGACTTATGTGCATTTGTAATCAGCATTCGGCGATAGCAACGACGTCGGCAATGTAAACAAAGATTTGCGCCACATGCCGGTCCCGATTTGGGGATCGCGGGCTGTGTCCGTCTCTGGTTATATCGCAGTGTCTTTACCCGCCCATCCGTGCGTTTTATCTTATCTCTGTTTTGTCCTCTTTATGCCGTTTCTTTGCAGCTAAGGCAAGTACACACAGACGACCGTACTACAGCATAAGACATGGAGGAGAAGCGCATAGCTGACTATTTTGTGGTGGCCGGAATGCCCGAGCATCCGCAGCTGTTGCAGGAGAACATTTTCAACGATTCGGGACGCCTGCGTGCGGCCAGCACAATAGAGCCAATTACGGACATTGGCGTATACTTTCCGCTCCTGGGCGAACAGCTGCCCGAAGGCTATGAGCTACTGGAGCACACGCCCACGGGTCTTCCCGCGAATCTAAATCACGGCTCGGTGCGCACAACCGAATGTTACATCTACTTTCGACGCGGCAAGGATCGGCCGCCGCTAGTGGACATCGGTAAGTGGCTTTAACGCGTTAGCTATTTGAACTGTTGCTAAATAGTTTGATTTCCGCTTCTCTCGTTTAGGCGTGCTATACGATGGTCATGAGCGCATCATGTCGGATGCGGAAATAGTTGCCGAAACGCCTGGCGGCCGTGTGGCCAATGTGAACAACTCGTCAGCAAAAACCTTTCTCACATATCGACGCGCCCGCCCAGACATGCCCTGCAACGAGCTGGTGGTCACCGAGCTGTGCGTGATTGTCCAAAGCAAAGGAGAGCGGCCGCCGCATGCCTTCTGTCTCATCTACAAGACACTGAACAAGGGCTATGTGGGCAGCGATGTATATTTGTGCTACAAAAAGTCCATGTACCGTCCCAAGCACATTAGCTATAAGCCCGAAATATTACTGCGCTATCCTACCGTCGATCACACGGACTTTCCCCTTAAACTGTGCCCGAGCGTGCCGCTCTTCTGCTTGCCGATGGGCGCCAGCCTGGAAGCCTGGCCGCATGTCAACGGCAACGAGAAGCGCAAACCCATCAGCCCCGTTTTCAGCACCTTTGTGCTAACCGTCAGCGATGGCACCTACAAGGTCTACGGCTCGGCGCTAACCTTCTACGAGGATTACGAGTAAGCAACAGCCCAAACAAAACAAATAATTGATTATCGCTTATATTTTATTTATTCGTTAAATGTTTCCCTTTGTTGTTTCTAGTGAATCGCAGTTGTCTGCGGATCAGCGTGAGTTACTTGGCTGGGATGAGGAATTTGGGTCGCAGCACTCGCTGCACATGATCAAGGCAATTTGCCTGTTGTCGCATCATCCCTTCGGCGACACCTTCGACAAGTGGCTTAAATATTTACACGTAAGCAATGACAACGTCAAATTAACAAACGCCCGCTAACTGGCTTCTTATCTCGGTTAGCGCATGGTGGCGTATGCCGTGAATATTCCGATACCCGTCGAGCGTTACATTATCCAGCTGCTGGACGAAGTGCCTTTCCCGGCGCCAAGCATACATCTGCAGCTGTCTAGCGAGTCGAATGATCGCATACTGCTTACACAGCCGGAGGATTCACCACTGCCGCGCAGCGGCGCCGGCTTTTATATGCTGCTCCAGAATCTGGGCACCGAGAATTGCCTGCACGTACTGCTCCTGGCGCTCACCGAGCAGAAGATACTCATACACTCGCTCAGGTGGGTGCTTAGCTAACGTTTATTCTTTGGCTATCCGTTCACTAAACCATGCTCTCCTTTCTAGACCTGCTACGCTGACGGCCGTGGCTGAAGCGATTGTCTCGCTGCTGTTTCCCTTCAAGTGGCAGTGTCCCTATATACCTTTGTGCCCGCTGGGCTTGGCCGAAGTGCTGCACGCGCCGCTGCCTTACTTAATTGGCGTCGACTCGCGATTCTTTGACCTATACGAGCCGCCCACTGATGTCACCTGCATCGATCTGGATACCAATAACATAAGCGTACGTATTTGTCATTGCCAATTTCGTTATGAATCTTCTCCTATCGTTGTTTGTCTGCTACAGCTTTGTGACTCGCAGCGTCACTTGACGACTAAACTGCTGCCCAAGCGCGCCGCCCGCCTGCTACGTCAGACGCTCACCGAGCTGGAGAACGCCAAACCCATTAGCTATGACTCCACCAACAGCTTGGATCGAGACATACGCAAACGCAAGCGTGAGGTAAGTGCCATTTAAATATGATTTATCTGTAAGTTGACTAATTTAAACTTTGGTTTTGTGCAGCTGGTGCTGGAGCAGCGCATACAGGAGGCGTTTCTGCTCTTTATGGCTTCCATATTGCGCGGCTATCGAGACTACTTGGTGCCCATATCAAAGGCGCCCTCCGTGGGCGCCACGGATCCAAGCGCATTATTTCAGTTGAAGGCTTTTCTGCGTTCGCGCGATAAGGTAAGTGCCTGGCGGAGGGAACAGGGTAAAATTGACTTAAAATGGCGTTTCTTTACTTGATTTAATTTGGCCTATTAGATTTTGGCTGCCGTTTGTTTGTATTGTGGTGTTCTCAGCAGTACTTCAAGAAATTTGAATCTATTTTTATCTCAAATGAGATTCGCATTCCTCGACTGACGTCAGCCCCGTTCGGCAATCCGATGAGGGCATCGCCAAGCGCTTCAACCCACTTGCTTCGCTATGGAATGCAATGCCCTTAAATACTTGACTTTTATTACTTACATTTCGCTTTAATGCTATATTGATGAACTCTAATGCACTTTAATGATTACAATATGTATCAATAATTGTATTTGCTTTATATTATAACACATTATTTATTTGCTTTTCTAGCAAATTTGTGCTATCAATAATTTCACCTAAAGCCACAACTGATTGAAACGTAATTCTTACTAAGTTATCGCTGGCGGTTAAGCAAATGTTTTGAAATTTATTTATACCACTCTATATTTACTTCTACTAGCATATGTAAGGGTATTTAATCTTTGCCAAATGTGTATTCTTTTTCTCTTAATCATTTTGAAGGTTTCGTCTTTCAAAAGTCTTGTGCTTTTTAATGAAAATTGAATGTGTTTTCGTTTTGTTTTTGTTTTACTTCGTTCATTTTCTTGATTTTATTTAGCGCGCAAAATCATTTAATCAAGAGTTCAAAGCAATTAAAAAACAAAACATTACTCATGCTTTTGTGATCTCATCTCATTTTTTGAATTCCGGAAAAAAACAGATTAAATTGAATTTCGATTGAGATTAATGAGATCGCTGAAAAACAGGAAAATAAATTAATAACAAATGTTTTTATTATATGTTATGTATATATTTATGTTTTACTGGTTTTAATTTTAAATAACATATTTCATATGCTCCAACTATCTTCCGCTCTCGTACAGTCGCACCAGAAGTTCTTTGAGCTGCTGATGAAAACGCAGATGTTCATCAGGTTCATCGAGGAGCGCAGCTTTGTGTCCGACGGCGATCACGGCCTGAGCTTTTTCGACGAGTGCGCCGAGAAGGTGGGCGGCTACGATGAGACGCCCGCCCAGCTGCATCTGGTCGACTGGGACACGGGCCAGAGCAGCGAGCGCACCAAGTACATCTTTCCCCCGGACAGTGTCTCGGCAGCGGTCGGCATCGTGTCTAACTACAGCTACCAGAACTTCACGCTGCAGCCGGAGCTGCTGCAGAGCACCAGGAAGACGGCGCTGTCGCAGTTCCTGCAGCTCCAGCTGAGCACCTCGCTGTCGCCGGGCTCGCCCATTGCCCGTCGCACCAAGCACGAGGTGAAGCTGTCGCAAAAGATGGCCAGCCGCTGCCAGCAGCATCCGGAGGCGTGGTCCAAGTACCTGCTGGCCACCTGCTATTCGCTGTACTTTCTGATACTGCCCTCGATGGTGCTGGATACGCGGCACGCCGGCAAGGAGCACGACATACTGCGCGCCGCCTACGATGTCCTGGTGCGCGCCAGCAAACTTAAGATCACCTGCGACGAGTTCTGCTATCGCATCATGATGCAACTCTGCGGTATACACAATCTGCCCGTGCTGGCAGTGCGCCTGCACTATCTAATGAAGCGCTCGGGCGTCCAGCCCAACGCGCTCACCTACGGCTTCTACAATCGCTGTGTGCTCGAGTCGCAGTGGCCCAGCGACAGCACCACGCTCAGCCAGATACGCTGGAACCGCATTAAGAACGTCGTCATGGGCGCCGCGCACTTTCGGCGCGCCGGCAAATGCCGGGCCGCCAAGGTGTGCAAGTCGCTGAGCTCCTCGCACGACCACAATCTGAGCACCCTGGAAACGGTGGACGGCCAGTCGCGCAGCAGCTTGGCCAGCTCCGGCGAGGGCGGCGGCGGCGGTGGTGGTGGCGGTCTGCTTGACTTTGCCGCCTTCGACAGGCTGCGCAACAAGCTGGGCAGCATTGTGCGGCAGACTGTGGCAGGCGGCGCCCCAGATGCGCTGCCCACCGGCGATGTGGTAAACAGCGCTGGGCTGCTCATCAGCGGCGATTCGGCTGCCAACAGCGCCAACGGCAGCTCACCGCACACGCCCCACTCGCCCACCTATGGCGGCGATGCGCAGCTGCTGACCAAAGCGCGCAAGCAAATCATGAGCATTGGCGACGGCGAGGATGAAGACGACGACGATGACGAGGAAGTGGAGGAGGAGGGGGAGGAAGATGAGCGAGCCGCGCAGTCAGAGCAATCGGCGCCGATGACACCGCAAAAGGGCAAGCAGGACATGCAATTTGCTGGCGGTGACTACGAGCTGGACGTGGACGTGGATGTCGACGTAGACGAAGATAACGACCAGGAGCATGACGAGCTCAACGAGCATGTGGCCGCACAGCGGGCTAGACAGCGCGTCCAGAGCCCCACCAAGTGAGTTAACATTCCCACTTACGTATTATTCCATTCGATTTACAATCTAACATTCCGAACTAGAATCTCGCCACGCACACCGGTCACCCAAAACGATCCGCTTGGCGCTCTGAACGAGGAGGACGCCACTCCTACGCAGCAAGCGCAAGAGCAGCCGCAGGCACAGGGAGAGGCGGAAATGACAACGACAAATGCAGCACTCAATAGCAGCATGTACAGCGACAAGCCCATTCTGTTTAGGGGCCAGCGCAGCGCCACTTTCGACGAGTCAACGCAAATTGGCAAGAGCATGCATCGCTCCGAGACGATGCCGGTGGCCAGCAGCGGCGTCACCCACAGCCTGGCCAACATTGGTTCCTCGCTCAAGTTCACATTCGGGTAACTAAGTCGCCATCAATCCAAAAACTGATCAATGCAAAAAGAATGAAATAGCGGGCGATTTATTTGAGTTATATTACCAAAAAAAAAAAAAAAAAAACTATGTGTGCCATTTACTAATCGTATCATCTGCATATTACTCACATATAATTCACACATACACACACACACATGCATTTTGCAATATTGTTTTTTGTATTCCTTTATTGATTTTCTTTAATTGCATTTTACTTATACTTTTCCTTTGATTTATTTGTATTTTTACATATCGAAACTCTCTGAATCGCTCCAATTCGTTTCTGTGCAACGTTTTGTGTTCTTTTTTTCTTAATCGTAGACGTTATTCACCCGCACGATTGTCCCTTAAGAAAGACTTGAAATTGCCCGCCAATATAATAGAAAATATATCAAGCATAAGGTAAGTCAGACAGAAAAGCACTTAACATCTACACACAAACACACACACACACACTGTGCAACTGCTGCGTGACACGTTTACTTTATTTTCCACATAAATATATAACGACTTGATAACTTTAAGTGTCCGTTGGACATTTATTACTTATTTGAGTTACTTGCCTAGCTTTATTTACATTTTAATAACTTTCAATTACAAGGCCTTTTCAAATTACTTAACTGTTGGCTATCAAAAGTTTAGACGTTGAAGTGAATTGCAACAATGAAAACAATTCATTTAAAATTAATTGTTTTGGACCATTTTTATTACAATTTCAATTGATCAATTAAACGATGAAATGTCTAATTGCTATTTTTTAATTGTTCAGCTTCTTTGTTGACCTTTAATTATAAAAAAGTTGAACAACATTTGAATAACCTTTAAATGCTATTTAAGAACTAAATCTATTTTTCACATGGTTTGCCAATTTACATAATTTATGAATAGACATAAATTACCATTATTTTATATTAAAAAAGTAGCCAAGTAATTAAAAGATTTTAAGCCAAATTTAAATTCTTTGCTAACCACAAATATTTTTTTTTATTTACTTGAACGTTGATACTCAATATAGAGACGATTGCCCTTAACCTAAATTAAAATATATAATTGTATATAAAAAGTAGTTAAATCAATTTAAATTACAATCATATATTTATAATCAATCTAGTAAATTATTTGAATTTTAACATTCCAGGCAAATATTTACAATTAATTTGCAAATAATTCCTTAAGTAATTGCTATTGAGAAATTTTGGCCCTAAAGCCCAATTGAAAGGCAGGGCGACGTGGAGAATACGTCTTGCGCAGCATTTGCTTTTGAACACAAAACATTTTGAAATTATTTATGTTCCACTTGAGTTCCACATTGGATCAGTTGCAGCACCAAACGTTTCGGTTATTGGGTTCCTCTTTGCTCTCAGCTCGGTCGTTGGCGCTGTTGTCATTGTAGTTACTATTGTTGTTGTTGTTGTTGGTGGCGGGCAATTCAAGGTTTGACGCAAGCCACAAACTCACACACGCACACCCAAATCTTTCATAGCCATAAAATCACAAAGCAAAAAAAAAAAACAAACAACAAACAAACTTTCCATTTTCATTGAGCCCCCTCTTTTGTCATAATCCACAAAAGCCCCCAAAAAGTCGCTCACTCACCTACCAGACTCGCTCTCGTTCTCCCTTACTCGCTCTCTCTCACTCGCTCTCTCTCACTCGCTCTCTCTTTGCACAAATGTGTAGACAATGCAGCAGCTAAAGATTCAATACGCTAGGAATCCAGAGATTTATTCTGGATGCACTCGAGTTTGATAAACAAAAAACGATTTCTTAGTTCTTCAGCTGCTGCTGCTATCTACTGTAAATTGTTGTTGTTGTTGTTGTTATTGTTGTTGTCACTTGATTCATTAAACTTTTCCTGTAAATACACTGTTTATATGTATGTTTATGAATGGACACTTTCTAACACAGTTCCCATTTTTTCTTTCTTTTTTTTATATATAACTTTTGTCATTCCAACAGCCCCAGCCTGACCAGCAAGAAGTCCAACGAGCTGATCCAGGGCAGCCTGAGCAGCATTAAGTTTGCGGCCAACTCGCTGACGCGTAAGTTTGACGAGATCAAGGGCGCCATTTCAGCGAACTCGACGCCGGTGAAGACAAACAATGGCCACCAGCAGCAGCAGCAGCAGCACAACCAGCATCATCACCATCATACACACCATCATCACCATCATCTGCAGCACCACCATCATCATCAGCATCATCAGCAGGAGGCGCTGGGTGGCAGCGAGGAGCATGACATGGCCGGTGGCGCCGATGAGGGCAAGCTGCGACGCGTCTCCAGCGATCTGGATCCATGGGGCAGGCTCAGCGAGTCGCGAAAGTCGAGCTACAACAATTTGGTGCCGCTGGGCGAGAATAGCTCTAATGCAGCGATGCATATGCACGCTTTCCCCGCACTGCCCGACAACCTCTACAGTTCCACAAACGAGGTGCGTCAACTAAAAACACATACGCAACGTATTTAAATTGAATTCTCATTTGTGCTTTGCTGTGCAGGGTGGCGCGGATCCGGAATGCGATGTGCTTATACAGTTGACGACCTGTTCGCAGTGCCACAACTGTTCGGTGCTGGTCTACGACGAGGAGATCATGAGCGGCTGGTCGGCGGAGGACTCCAACTTGAACACCACGTGCCATGCGTGCAACAAGCTGACGGTGCCCTTCCTCAGCGTCCAGATAACGCGCCTGGAGGCTGCCGAGTGCGACGGCAGCGACGAGGGCCTCGGTGCCAACAAGTCGAGCCTGACGGTGCCGTATCTGAATCCGCTGGTGCTGCGCAAGGAGCTGGAGAACATACTCACCCAGGAGGGCGACATGGCGCTGATCAAGCCCAACTTTGTCGAGGAGCATCCCATCATCTACTGGAACCTGCTGTGGCTTATGGAACGCATCGAGGGCAAGACGCATCTGCCCGAACTGTGCCTGCCGCCGACGGTGAGTAGCAAACAAAAATTCCATTTCCTTTTTTAAATTTACTATTCGGCACACATTCCGCAGAGCGACGAGGAGCAGCTAGATCCGTTGACCAAGGTCAAGACCGTGCACATACAGTGCCTGTGGGACAATCTACATCTGCACAGCGAGGCCAGCGGCTCGCCCATGTACATTCTCTATCGGGAGACGCAGCCCACAAGTCCGCTGATCAAGGCTCTGCTCACCGATCAGGCGCAGCTTAGCAAGAAGTAAGATATTATTTTATTGACATATCTATAAACATAAGCCAAAGTCTGACTGGCATTGAACATCATCTTTAACTAACTACAGCCAATTTATAAAATATTCTTAAAGACACATTTGCAGTCTCAAAAGGTTACACCCTCTTCTTTAGACATGATTATAATTAGGCTTAGTTTTTTCATTTGGTTTGTTTAAGGTTCGAGTGGCTTTTTTGAAAGGCCTGGTTTGACCTCAACCTGGCCATAATCTTTTGTTGCAGTAGCTGTGTTAATATGCAAATGTACAATTTTAATTCATTTTGTGTGTATTCCTTCGTTGCAGTGTCATTCAGCAAATCATTTCTGCGATACGCTGCAACGACCTGGCGACGCCGCTGAAGCGTCTGGCCAACGAGCGCCACAAGCTAAAGAACAACGGCGTGGAGCGCTCGCATTCGTTCTATCGGGACATACTCTTTCTGGCGCTGACGGCCATCGGGCGGGCCAACGTCGACCTGGCCACATTCCATCGCGAGTATGCGGCCGTGTTCGACAAGCTGACGGAGCGCGAGTGCAATATGTTCTATCGCAATCAGGACCTGCCGCCGTCAGCGTCCACAATTTTCTGCCGCGCGTACTTTAAACCCCTTTTGCTGCCCTGACGTGCAGTCGACTTGGTTCAGGATCAGGACGAGGATGGGGACTTCGATGGGAACGTGGCTGGGGATGTAAACTCCTGAAAAGACAAGGCGACCAAAAGAATGAAAACGGAAATACGCAACAACAACGAGACGTTTTGCGCACTGACATCAATTGACAAAAAAAAAGAAAAACTAACAACAAGAAGAAAAAGGAAAATCAAAGCAAAACAGAAAATCAAATTTTTGACTTGTAAATGACTTCAACTTAAATTTTAAGTACTTAATTAATTTTCGTGTGTTTTCATTTGAATTGAATTTTTATTTAAAATTTTTTGCTAAGCACTCGCTCCCTCTCTATTTTTATCTCTCTCTCTCTCTCTTTCGCTCGCACAATGCGGAGCAGCACACACAAACACACACACACACCCCTATAAACGACTGGTTTCTAAGACAATACACATACATACATATATCGAATGTTTTTTTTTTTTAATTGAATTAATTGAATTTCCTGCAACTCAACTTGACCCTCGACATATTTGCCTTATTATATATAATATAACAGTATATAGGCACAAACATAAATATATATACATATATTGATAAATGTGCGTTCCGTCTGTAACTATAGTTTATCGTCTGCATCATCATTTCGAATCACGTCGCAGCGCCTTCAAATTGTGATTATTATTTCAAAAATATTAATTTCAACGAGCTGCGATCGATGCACAATCGATCGCATGTAGATAGCGCACGAAATAGAACGTCTCGAAAGAACCTAGGGTGGGTTTTTCCTGGGGGCGGGGTAACTGGGAAACTGGGGACGGTTTAATAATTGGGATTGGGTTTGGGTGGGCTAGATTCGGGGTTACATACATGGGTTAAATAGGGAGCGAAATAGGCAACCAGTAGACAACAGATAACTGATAACAGATAACAATAACAGCAACAACGATTACCATAGCAATAATTAGCAACAAAAAGCAGCCAGATTAAGTACAATTTAAATAAAGTCACGATTTTTAAATATCAGCATACACACACACACACCTACACTTATATACACACAGCAACAACAACAACGACGATAGTGAAATTTATAAAAATATATACAATCAATTTGTAAACTCATGTATCTTTTCAGCAATCTTTTTTTTTGTCGGTCATTCTAAGTAAATGTATATTTAATATTTAAATTAATTTAAAAAAAATTTAAAAATAAATACGAAAAATATACAAAAGTGAGTTGTCTTTGGAATACTATTAAAAATAAATACACTTAATTTTTTATATAATAAAAACGTAGAAGCAACATTAATTTTAAAACTAAGTTTGGTTTTCATATCTTAAATATCAAAAAGTTGCTCATACCAAAACTTAGCTTACGACCAATTGTTCCTAAGGCAGCTAAATGATATACAGATTCGATTCGGCCCACTTTGACATATATATATGGAACATATAAGAAGTGGCTGCAACTTAAAGACGCACCCGGTGAAAGTTTTCTGACACAAACGAACATTTGTAAATCTTTTCAATTGTTGATATATTTCACTAAATATATTTATTATATATAGTAAAAGGTTTGTTTCGGCTTCCCTTAAACAAAAAAAAAAAAAAATATCATGCATTAATTTTTATTGACTTGCATATAAATAATAAACGAAGTTTATTTGTAGGAAAAATACACATAAGGCATAGAAAAAAATATAGATTATGATTACAATTCTAAGTCCACGTACGGATCATTGGCGAGAGTCCAATCAGCCAGCCAAGTGGATGGATATTGCGTTACTTGGTTGGCCAGGCTATCCGGAGTACGCCGCAGAACATGCGCGTACGCGGCGAGTACAGTGAACACTACGGCTAGACGAACTTAGGTGCTAGGTGCTAAAAGAGTGCGACAAAGTATAAAGGTCGCCAGTTCGGTGCTAATCCGATAGCAGGACAACTTCCTTGCTGCAGCTAATTGCTGGCGGCGTCTTCTTCTTCTTGGTGCTAGTGGGCTCGTCGTTGGGTTTGCGCAGGAACTGGCTGATTAGCGCGTTCTTAGTGGGCGCATGGAACTGTTGATCCCGCGGCACCGACATCAGCAGTGTGCCGCGTTTCTTGCCTGCCGACGTAGCCGCACCACCCGCTGCCGCCGGCGAGCCTATCGCTGTTGTGGGCGTGTTGGGCGTCGAGTCGACGCGCTTGCTCAGCTTGCTGGCCTCGGATTTGGTCGTGCCGATCGTCTCGGACGTTTCTGGGGGCGGCGAGGCCTCGCGCAACGAGGTGTCCGCCTTGCTCATCCTGGGCGTGAGCGTGTAGCTCCATTGGTTCTGCAGCGGCAGATCGTCCAGCTGGTATTTGTGGAGCACGTCTGCGCTGACCACCCAACTGAGGCGTTTCTTGGGCTTTTTGGATCGTTTGGTCTCGTAGGGCAGCTCGACGGGCTTCCAGCTGGCCAGCTCGTCGAACTTCTCGCGCAGCAGCGTCTTCGGCGGCAGCGTTTCGGACTCCTGCTTGATCTGCGTCTTCAGGTACTCCAGATATTCAGAGATGAGGAACGCCTTGGCGTTGCTGTTGCCATGTATGAGGCGCACCAGCTGCTGCAGCAGCTGCTCATCCAGCTGCATGGCGGGCGACTCTTCCTCGCGCTGCGGCTCCGGCGGCGGCTCCAGCGTCAGCGGCTGCAGCTGCCACGAGCCGTACATGTCGATGGTCTGTATAAAGACGGCCGGACAGAGCTGCGACTTGTTGCCGTTCTCGTCCAGCCAGACGGGGCCCAGTAGGCGTGGTTTGATCTTCTTCGTTTGCTTCTTCATTTCCTGGGCGAACTCCTGCTGCAGCACCTGCAGCTTGGCCTTCTGGGCCTCGCGCGTATTGCCATCCTCGAGTTCGCCGTCGTTTTGCAGCTCTTCGTCGCTGAGATGGCCGTGCGGCACAAACCATTCGTTGTACTCCTCCTCCGACTCCTCCTCGGACTCGCGCTCCTTTTCGTCCTCGCTGGCGCTCAGCGATTCGCCCGGTTCCTCCTCCTCCCACTCACAGTCAGAGTCCACCTCGTAGTCAAAGTAACCCTGCAAAGGGAAATAAAAAAATGCAACTTAAAAAAGAAACTCAACGGAAAGAAGCTTTTGACGACTCTACCTTATCCTGGCCCAGCGGACGGCGCGCGCTGATCAGCTGGCTGCGCTTGCGCCAGGTGCCGTAGTAGGGCGGCCGGCGGTTGTCGGCAAAGTGCAGGTATTTAGCCCGCGTCCAGGGCAGCTGCTTGGGCCGCTCCTCCACAATGGGCGTGCCGGCTGGGGTCAGCTCATCTGCAAGACGTAAAGAAGTCAGTGGTTGGCATTGATTGCGTGGAAGAGCACTGATCACTTACCGATCACCTGCACATCGTCGTCATCCTCCTCGTCCTTGGTGCGTCGCTGCAGGCGCATGTCGCGCTTGCTGCGCTGCGCCTTGTGCCGGCCCAGACTCAGTTCGCTGATGTAGAGCTGAGCTCGTGCGGGACGCTTGACGCGTCCAATGGAATCGTTCGGCTGCTCCGTGTCGTCGGGCACGCGGAACAGCGTGTCCAGCTGTTGGCGTGTGTCGGCGCCGAGTGTGGCGCGTATGACGGGCGCCAAGATCATGTCGTCCTTCACCTGGAAGGGCCGGAAGGCCAGTGTCTGGCTGCTGCTGCTGTGGCTGGGCCCGCTGTCGCAGCTGTTCTGCTCGTGCTCCAGGGCTCCGCTGCCGGCGCCGGCGCCTGCGGCGCTACCGTTGCCGCCGGACTGTTTGGGCTGCTTGGGCACGAAGAATTTGGTGAAGGTTGCGGCGGCGCGTTTCTTCTTTTCTTCGGCTTCCTCCTTCTCGAGCTCCTTGCGGCGGCGCTCCTCGTCCTTTTTGCGCTGCACCTCTTCCTTGGCTTCGTTGCGCTTGCGCTTCTCCTCGTTCTTCTCCTCGTTCTTGCGCTCCTTTTCCTCGCGCTCCTTGCGCTTCAGCTCCTCCTTGTCCTCGCGCTCCTTACGTCGCTGCTCCTCCTTCTGGTCGCGCTCTGTCTTCTTTTGTTGCTCCCGCTGTTCCTTCTCCAGCTGCTTGAGACGACGTTCCTCCTGCAGCTTGCGCTCCTTCTCCTCGCGCGCCTTGCGTCGCTGCTCCATCAGCCGCTGCTGTTTGGGCGTCAGATTCTGCAGCTTCTCCGCCACGTTGGCCACAGCACTGGCCGATTTGTTCACCAGCTCTGCCTCCTCCTCCAACTGCTCCACGCGCTCCAGGTCTTCATCCGCATCCTTATCTTTCTCCGGCGAGGTTTTCTTCAGCGTATCCGTGTCGACGTCCATATCGGTGCTGGACTGTTCGGCCGGCGCCGCATCTGCTTGCGACTGTTCGTTGTCGCTGCTGTCCAAGAGCAGCACATCTGAATCCACATCCATGGCGGTCTCTGCGGTTGCCTTAGTCTGGGTTTCCGGCTTGGCCTTCGGCTGCGGCTTGGCCTTGCCTGCCGTCAGTTTGGTCTGCACAGTCGTCTGGTTCCGTGGCGAGGCCTTCGGCTTGATGGGAGCCACCTTGACGCGCTTCTGCGGATTAAGGCTCTCGGCAAGGGCCTCGATGTCGTCGCTAGAGTCGCTGGCCTTGGCCACGGGCGCGCTCTTTGCCGCCTCCGGTTTCTTCTGGGGCTTGCGGCGCTTGCCGCGTTTGTTGCCCAGCGGCAACTTGATCTGCACGGGCGACGGATGATGAGCGCTGTCGGCGGTCTTCTTCGACTGCTTCGCTTGCTGCTTTTCGTCGTTATCGTCGACCTCGTTGTCGTCGTCGTCGTCGTCGTCGTCCAGCTCAATGACATCTTCGGCCATCGATTGCTCCACTATTTTGGACTTTTTGCTGGGCGCTGTGACAGCCACGCCCTGCTTCAGATTCTCCTTGCTATTCGAGCGACGCAACTCCAACTCCCCCTCCGTCGCTGTTGCCGTCCCTGTTGCCCTCTCCTTGTCGCCATAGGACAACTTGCGCTTGCGCGGCTCGCGCGCCACTTGCTCTGCCGCCTCCTCCTCCGTTGGCGTTGCCGATGTTGCTGCAGCAGCCGCTGCTGTTGTTGCTGCCGCGCCCTTCGCAACAGGCGTAAGCAGCTTGAAGGGCAGACGCGTCTGCACAAACTTCTTGCCCCCGCTGTCATTTCCATTTGCATTGCGATCGGCGGACTTTGCGTTGGCGTCTTTCGCGCGCGCCGTGTTTGGCGTTTTCACAATGCCCGCTGGCATCTTGCGACACTTTAGTTGATGCTTTTATTTATGTGCTGATTGCAATTGCTGCTGCCGCCGTTTCCAATTCTTGTTCACGCGCGATCCACACGAACACACGCACAACATTGGTGCGAAAAGCGCGCCAAGAACAAAACATGCACAGATGTTTTTATTACTCAGCGTTGCTCTTATTCTGCGTTTCGATAGTTTGGCGCTAGCGATAGCAGCGCAGTGGTTGGCAACGCGCTGCTGAACATGTTCCATTTTTGCTTGTGTAGATGGCGCTTCGGATTCCAATGCAAAAATTATGTTTTTGTGTTTTATTATTAAAATCAAAATGGGTCAATTTATGTATAAGTTAACTATGTATTATTATTAAATTCTAAACTAATTTCGTGTTACATGTATTTTTTTAATATGCTTATTTTTCTTCTGTTTGTTATTATTTAAATTTCTCATTCGCTTTTTTTCACATCCTTAATCCCACAAAAACTGAAAAACATAGCTAAATAGAAAAAAAAACACTTTTTCTATAAATAAGTAAAATTTAAAACATTACTTATTTTTAGAACGTTTAAACATAAAATATTCAGAATCACAAAAGATGATAAAAATGAAAGTTATTCAATTATTTATTTAACTATTTCATTCACTTCACTTACTATATATAGTATATACTAAATATATATATTTATTTTTTATAAAAAAAATTGCTTGTAAATTTTAATTCGTTATTTTACACAGGGTTTAAGTTTTTAAAGAAGCTTTTAATAAGTAAAGGAAGGAAGTTAATTTAATTAAAATTTAATTTATGCCTTGCTTTACAACAAAAATATAAACAGTAACAACTTTTGCAACAATTATCCAGTTTATTCGATAAATTATTTTTCTTTTCCCTTTTGTTTAATTGCATTGATTACGCAGTTTAATGTGGCATTTTTACTAATCCCGGATGAGTGCAATTTCCCCCCGCCCCTCTGCCACGCCCCCCTATCACCCCCTCTTTAAGTCGTGGCTCACCCTTTGTGACTCCGGTTGACATGACGACTGATTCCTGTTCCAGATCCTGTTGCTGGCTCAGCCTGCGGCTATAATATTTATTTAATTACAATGTCTTTCAATAAGCAATCACACAGCTCCGGCCACGCCCCCACCCACCGCACCGCCCCTTTCGCTTGTGCTCTACACTCAAAGAAAATAAATTCAAATAAACATATTTAATGTTAAAAAAATATTAAATGTATTTATCTCTTTTAGCTTCTCTCTCTTTCTGTCTCTCTCTCTCTTGCTTTTAGGGAAATTCTTAAATTGAATCAGAAATAATTAATTAATGAAACATTTTAATTTATTACACAATATTAAATAAAAAAATATTTTATTCATATTCTTAAATTAACAGAAAAAAAACAGATTATAAACGAAATACTTTATTAAAAAATTGAATTTTTAAGAATTGTAATATTAGTTAAACTTACAAAATTTATTAAGGATCTGTTCTGATCCTTAATCCCATACTTGACACAGTTTGTATTCATTTTTACGTTCACTTTTTTCTGCGAGTGCGCGTTTAAGCCAAATGTGTTGTGAATTGCAACCGCTGCACAAGTGTATCCTTGTACTCCCCCTCCCCCTTCCCCTCCTCCACCTGCTGTCCTGTATCATTGTCGCCGCCCGCTGCTTGGCTTTAACCCATTTAACTTGCGCCCAAATCTTAAATCTAATATTGACATGTGCGGCCCAAAAGCGCCGCCCGCTGCGGTCAGCCTTGCGGTCGTCGCGGGCGGACGGGGGTGGTGGGTGGTGGGTGGAGGGGGTTGGCTCTGATTTGGCAGCTCGCTCAGCTCGACTCCCTTAATAGTAATAATGATAATGATTATGATAATAATAATAATTCTGGCCTGCTGCTGATGCCGTTGGGATTTCGCTGTTCTTGTTGCTGCGCAGCGTTAAATGGAAATTCGGCCATGCGTGTGAACGGGATGAAGCGGGAGCAAGGCGGAAGGGGGGCGGAAGGGGGGCGGGACGCGGATGCTTTGCCCTATGTGGGTAATAGAAAATCTATTAGCGTGCACAAAGCGCGCAACTCTCGGGAGAGCAACCCGGAACAGTGGGCAGTGGGGGGGGGCGGCGTGGGCCAGGGGGCGTGGCAGACACACTAACATTGATTTCATTCATTGCATTCGAACATCTATTCATACATTCGTCCTTTTGATGACACGCCAGCCTCGAACTGGAAATTAGAGACCTGTTGGCGCGAAGCGTGTCAGGCAAACAAACAAACGGACGGACGGACGGACGGACGGACGGACGGACAGACGGACAGACTGACAGGGGCATATGAGATGCACACAGTTCAACAATTGTTGTTGGCTTGAGAATTTTTGTAAAATGAAATAAAGTTCAAATCATTTCCAGTAAAAAATTAACACTAATTATTTATTTTTATTTTTAAATAATATTTATTGTTTGCTGAAAAGCCAGCTGAGTATTTAACTCAAACAATAAATATAAATAAATATTTAAATTTATACCAAAATCATAAAGTTATATTAACTTTAATTGAGCTCATTAATTTTGACTGCTATTCAATCAATTTGCTTCACTGTGCCGTAGCTGGCCAAGCTTTTCGGTTTTAGAGTTCCTGCCGATTACCCTGCCACGCCCCTTTGCCCCCCCAAAATCGTTGTAAGTATTGTGTTTAAGTAATTGGAGGGTAAAATGTGTTTCCAATTTGTTGTGTGCGCTCGCGTGAATGTGTGTGTGTGTGTGTAAGTGTGTAAGTGTGTAAGTGTGTGTGCTAGCAACATTTTTGCCTCTTATTTATTTATTTATTTGTATTGTTGCTGCTGCGGACTTACAGCAACAGCAACAGCAACAGCTACAGCAACAGCAACGGCGAGTGTAAGATTGAAAAAAAGTATTGAATTACATTTATACAACATTTGGTTGAATAGCTTTTGCGAGGGAGCACCCCTAACGCGTGCGCTGCGGTTTCTGTTTCCTTTTGTCTGCGTGGGTGGTTGGGCGGCATGTGGCATGTGTACATTTGTGGCTTCCACTGGTGTTGTGTCTAGCTAACGTTGAAAGCCGTTGGCATTTCCCGCAGGAATCGCAATGAAAATGAAAATTCATTAGTTTGCTGCTATACAACAACTATCCCAATACAGTTGGCCAGGCTCGAGACTCGAACGCGATTTATTATGCCGTTTGAGTCGCAGACGCAACAACCCATTAAAATTGTAGCAGGCAAATGGGCACGTTAAAAGGCAACTTCCCTTTGGCAGGTACACACCAAATAGAAGCCGAATGAATAGAGCCGAAGAGGAGAGAGAAGAGTTTGACACACTTGCCACAGATTCGGTCGCAACCGGCGAGTGTCCTTTGGACAATGCGTGCATTGTTTGCCCAACCGGATATTTCGTAGAAAAAACCCATTTCCCACACTTTTCATACGCTGCCTACGCATTGATCTGTCCATCTGTCCATCTGTCCATTTGTCGATCTTTCCATTTGTCGACCTGTCGATCGAGTCTTTTCTTTTTGTAAGCTTCATTGCAACAAATTGGCTTCAATTTACGTTTTGACATTGCCTTCTAATGCCATGATCAGGCAGTTTTCACTATTTCCCCAACAACAACAACAACGACAACAACAACGGCAACAACAACCGCGAACAGCTTCCGATCTTCTGGCATAAAGTTCAACGAGTCATTCTCTCAAATTGCCCCGTGGCGATGAAAGTTGTCTGTCACAGCGTTCGATCTTTTTGCCTCCCCCCCTCCCCCTCCCCACCATCCCCCTTTCCCTACGCCCCTGTTTAACCCTTTTTAATAAATGTGTAGCACAGTTTTAGGCGCAGTTCAATTCAGAGAGAGAGAGAGAGAGAGAGAGAGAGAGGGAGTAAGAGAGAGTGAAAGAAAGACAAAGATTCAGAGTTTATATTTCTATAATTTTCTAAGCCTGACACTTTTATTAACATATTTATATAAATATCTTTAACAAGAAATAGAATAATTTCACAATTTTAAATTTGTAACATTCGACTTATACATATATGTATTAGTTTTGCTTAATTACTTAATTCATTTTTATTTTATTTCTGATTTTGAGATATCTCATTAACAATTTATAGATTCTATAAATAAAAAAAAAATTAACAAGAAATAAATTACATATTTAATGCAAGACAACAAAGATCTTAGTTAAGGGCAAGATTTAATATATATAAAAAATATGTAAAAAAAAAACAATCTTCCATTCGTAGTTGTGTTTAATAAGATGTGCACCTTTTAATCAGTTGCTTACTAATAGATATTCGTTGTGAATTTGAAGGCAATTCGACAAGGATAATATTTATATGTCCTTCTTGGGCCATTTTGGGCGGCAACTATCAAAACAAACTCTGCTCTACATTGAGACAAAGCGAGAGCTGCGCATCGAAATGTGTTTTGATTGCCATTCGAGAATTGTTTGGACGATATGCATGAAATTAATATATATACATACTATATATATTGTAGATACATATACATACAGTAAAATAGAATAATAGAGAGAGGTCTAGAGTGAAGACGACGAAGAGGCCGCGGACCGAGGGTTGGGAAAGGCCACAGGAAGTCAAAGTGTCGGCCAGGCCAGCGTCGATTGTCGATCGAGGCGGAAATGCGGCTAATTTGCAGCCCCAGCTCCTGTTCCTGGGCCTGTTCCTGGGCCTGTTCCTGGGCCTTTTGGTTGCTCAGCTTGCCTTGCCTTTTCAATAGCTGCCGTTCGGGCCCTGTGCGAAATTATTAATTTACGAGCTGTCAACAGTTATTGTTCGGCGGGCCCGTGTTTACATCGAGCGGTCCGAAGGTTTCTATCGTTAATACCTTTGACAAATTTCGTTTCCATTCATTCTCTGCCCCCCCCCCTGCCTAATGCCTATTGTACTCAGTGCCCCCTGCCCCTGCCCCTGCCCCTGCCCCTGTCTCTGGGGCTTCGGGCCGCAGTGACGAGCATCATCAAGCAATTATTCTCGATTAGCCAATATCATGATATCGATGATGTTTTCTCACCTCACCTCAACTCTATTGCCGTCTCTATCCAACTACTCCCCCCCCCCCCCCCCCTTTTTGCCCTCCTCCCACTCGGAGTTGTTCTACGCAATTAACGCGATGACTTTGACGGTTTCTTTTTTTTGGCCGCGTCGCGACTTAAATCGGCGACGATCACCTGCGATCGGTTTGATCATTAGCGCGCTAATTAAATCAAGTGTCGAAAGTTTCCAACTGCGTCATTGTTTGGACAATGGCTGAGCAATTAGCCTCTAGCCTGGCTCTGGGTCTGAGTCTGAGTCTGGGCCTGGTTCGAGATCGAGATCGAGATCGAGATCGCGATCGCGATCGTCATTTTTTACTTTTGGCTAAATTGAAAAAAAAAGAGAGTCACAATTGAAATATGTTTTTGATATATATGAAATAAATATAGAAATATATTTGTACAGTCATGTGGACAAATATTTACCAGTTATTCTAAAATCAACTAATATTATTAACATTTTCAAAAGGCCAAATCAGCTAAACAACTTAACCAAAAAGGTTGCACTTAATTCGAGTACAAGGTTTTATAAAACTGTGTTTCTTTAATATTTTCAGCTGATTGCATTTTCAAGATTTTTGAAATAAATAATCAATTTTGTATAAAAAGGAAGAATAGTTGCTGAAACTAAATATATAAATAAAAGTTTATAGCTTAAAAAACTTATCCACAAAACTTATCCATTAATAAATGTCAGTTTTAAATGAATATAAATACACCGTTATATTATATTTTTGCAATTTAATAATTTGAATGAAGTAACTAAAAAGCAAATTTATAATTTTGTTTTATTTCGAGCACAGCCTGGTGATAATAAATAATTTATCTAAACATTTAGAATTTGATTGCAGTCTTCAGCAGCTGTCCTGGGCGACATCCTTTTTCCCGGACGGTTTTCTAATCGACTGCAGGCTTAGCCAGTTGGCGTTGTGCTTAGGCCGCGATGATCGCTGCTTAGCGGTTATCGCATTAAGCCCAAACTAATCCCGGCGGCTGGGCTGCGATCTGCGCATGTTTCGACCTGCGGCTGCCGCCGGGCTGATAAGTCGAAGGCAGAAGGATGCATTTGTGGATGGATGATGATGATGATGACGATGGCCCCTTAAGCCGTTGAGCAAACTTTCAACGAACAAATGCCAAAGACAAATATATGCTGAGATGGCTGAAGATGGCTGCTCCGGCTGAGGCACAGGTGCCACTTGCTGCTGCTCTGGTCTGGTCTGGTCTGGCCTGGGCTGGGCTGGGCTGTCATCCGGTTGGCCCGATCCACTTTGGCGATAGTCAACGCTTGTTATCAATTGTTTGGCATTGTTTTTTAGCGACTCGACTCGACTCGACTCGACTCGACCACTCGACGCGGCGCAATTGTCCTTGTTTTTCGAGTAGACACGAGCGCCACTCCACAGCGCTCCTCGAGTGCTGTCCTCAAATCCAAATGAGCAATTCATGTTGTTGGCAACCCTACTTGAGAGTCTGCTCTCTCTCTCTCTCTCTCTCTCTCTCTCTCACTCTCTGCCCCTCTCTTTCCTGCTTGCAGGGAGCTGGCAGCACTTGGCGTGCTCTCGTTTCTATTACACATCCTTTCACATGCCGCCTTCTTTGTGTTGACTGGGCGTGTTATTGTCGCAGGCGCTGCCTTTGTGTGCTCGGCTCGCATTGAGCACAGTTCGCCGAGCTCGTCACTCTGCTGCTCATTATTATATATTTTTTTATTATATTTATCGTGCTTGTACTTTTTAATAATAAACTGACTTGACTTTTGCCGCAGCACTCGCACACATGCGTGCCACAAAAAACAGAAAAAAAATAATCATTATTATTTGCACTCCACCTTACCCCCGAGGCGCCCACTTAAAGCCACCGAAGCCCACTCGGCGGTTGCCTTCGCAATTCCGCCCACTTTTATGATAGGTCAGCACAGTGGGACGACTGCCACAATTATCGCACATAATTTTTATTTCTTATTTCCTCTAAGAAAAAACTAAATTAACATTTAAACATTATGTTAATTTATATATATTTTTATATACATTTTTCTATTTATCATAATTTATAATCAACCTTAACTTACAATCAAATGCATAATTTTTATTTAAAAATAGTAAATTATTTATTATTTAAATACAAATAATATCTCTATATATGTTTCCTTTGTTTATACAAAAGAAATTTAAACATTTTAATATTGATTATATAATATATGTTCTTTATTATAGCATATATACATATATACAGTTGTGTCCATGTGAATAATAAAACTTTCAAAACGATTCCAGTCTTCCAAAAAAAAGAATTTGTGTAAAACTAGATTTACTTTAATTTTATTTTTGCTTTCGATTGTTTTCCGCGTATGCACAAAATTATTTTATGTATAATAATAAAAGCACAATTAGAAGTTTAAGCTTGTTTCAGCAATAAAATAATTTTATATGTAGGAATATTAAATGTTTTTTTTGTTGTTTTTATTAAAAAGCGCTTTTAATTGAAATGATTAAATATGAAATGTTTTTAATATTACTTTCATTTAAAATTCTTCTGCCATTTAAAGATAGTTTATTTTGCATTTCTTTGTAATACATAATTACTTTTGGGTTTTTGGCTAATTCAAAGGGCTACTTTTTGGGTGATTTGCGTCCATTGTGCGTTGTGTTTGCATTGCAAGTCCTTACACACACACACACACACACACACATACAGAAAGCGGTCGGGTGCGGTTTTTACACTCCAAATATTCAATTACACAGCGGGCGGTCGCTGTTTACGGCTCTGAGTACGGGTACTCGTTCCTGCCACTCTTTATTGCCTGCCGTTAGGCCTGGCAAAAAAAAAACACACACACACACACATGCACACGCACACACAGACACAGTTGTACCGCTCGCTGGCTCTGTTGACACTTGAGCTCAGGCGGTGGTATTTAATATGCGGCTCAACATTCTTTTCATTTGGCTGCGTTTCAAAATAAAAACACACACACACACACACACACACACAGAGAGAAGTTTGTTGTTCGCGGTGGGGCATGGAAAAGGCTGCGAAATGATGAAAATGAAAATCGGCCGCCGGCAACGTCAAGTGTCAGAAGAACGCAGAGCGACGGGGCGATCTTCAACGCTTAGAGTCGGCTTTCGATGATGTGATTTGGTGTTCCAACAGGACCCAACCAGGGCAGGAAGACTGGAAGGGCGACACACTCGGCGTGATAAGGCAAAGTGCGCGGCAAACTTCCTGCTGATTGCTTAATTGACAAAGAGCATATGCGATGCCTGAATGAATAAACGAGCATGCAGACGAATACAAGAGCACTCACATGGTCTCTGTCATTGTTGGTGGCCATAAGCTGCCGCTGTCTGCCTGTGTGTGTGTGTGTGTGTGTGCAACTGGAGCTGGGCGTCCAAAACTCTGAAAGTGCATTAAGCTAACGAAACGTGGAGTCAAATTCAGGCGGCTCCACCTTTTGGCTGCTGCTGCGACCGGAGATTAAAATCTAAAAACTGTCAATTAGAGCACACATTTTTCCTCATCAAAACTTGAGCGGGGGCAGCGGGGCAGCGGTTCCCACTGGCGAACTTAAGCTCCGTCCATCAATGTGACGCTGACGGCAATGGCGTCCAACGTCCCACGTCCCACGTTCCCCCCCTTTCCCCCCTTCCCCACCATGCCATGGACCAAACTAAATCGCTGGACTTCGGGGCGTCGTCAGGCATTTGGAATTCATTGACATATTTATTTTATTTATTTCATTTGTCTTCTTCTTCTCTGCTTTATTGTTGCCGTTCTCCTCTGTCTTGGGCCACGCTTGTTGCCGCTTACGTGTATTTCTTTTTTTTTTGTTTTTTTTTGTAATTCACTTCCAGTTGACTGTTGGGGCGCAGGTTTTGAATTACATTGCACCCACCCAGATCCAAGAGACACGCACAGAACACACGAGTAAATACACATCTATTTAGTTCGATCTGGCAACAAACCTTAACAATCAAGCAGCCAACCAAACAACGTCAACTTCTTCGCCTTCTTCGTCTTCGTCTTCTGACTGCGTCTGGGCGGGTAGACAATGAGAGGAAGAGCTTAAAAATAATACTCTGGCCGCTTATGTTGGCGTTTTGCTCGGCTCTAGGTACACCAACATAATAACAAGGCAACAGTTTTCCCCTGCCCCCTTTAACGGCCAGCCACCCATCGGGCCAAGTATCTGTATCTATAGCGCAGTATTTGTATCTAAAGTTGGCCCTGCCCGTTGTCACCAGATACCCGTGGCGCAGTGCATCCGTCTGTTGGCTGAACGCCAAGTGTTAAAGCTGCAAGTGCTTCAGGTTTTCTTTGCGTTTTCTTCTGTTCCGGTTTTCCTCTGCATCGACTAGTTTTATTATTTTGCGGCGGACTGGGAGCCAAGCTAATTGAACGGCAGCAGCAGCCAATCCAAAAACAAAATGGTTGCTGAGCAGGACATCAGCTCAGTCTGCGAGCGCAATCAAATTAAAAAATATTATTATGATATAGACGTCAATAAGCCGCTGTGGAAAAATGCCAGCATTTAAAGCTGAAGCTAAAAGAGTTTGTCATTGCAAGACGCCCTTGATGAACTGTCCTGCTAGCTGTCAGCGAAGTTAGCTTTCAGCTTCCTTTTGATTAATTATTAACTCTATAAAGATGTTCACTTTTTTTTTTTAATTTCTACTATGATTTGAGTTTGAACTTTGAGTTGTCGTTGTTATGCAAAAGTTAAAGAACGAAAACTTTTAATTAATAACTTTATGTTTATTATTGAGCTATGATCTGTTTTAAATCCTGCCTGGTTATATATGATTTTTATGACATCGTTAAGGCTTAAGCATTGAATACCTCAAAACGGCAATTTGTTGGTGTTAATAAATCGTTCATTAGCGATCAAATTACGCTTCAGCAGACGAATCCTAATGGATTAACTGAAAACAACAAAACACAAACAATGGCCAACCAGCTACTTGATTAGCCTGCTCTCTCTCTCTCTCTCTCTCACACACACTCACACACTTTGTCTCTCTCTCTCTCTCTCTCTCTCACTCGTGGTCTCCCTTTGTGTCTGCTGACAATCAACAGCTCGATCAGAAAGTTTTTGCTGACTGGATCAACCGATCTTACTTATTATTCCGTTTGCCTGCTGATAGTTCCAATTTCGTTGACTGACTGATTGACTGACTGACTGATTGACTGACTGGCTGTCAATCAAGCGATCGCCTTTCAAAAATGCACTCAACTCATCTGCCCAGCGCCCATTGTTTGGATATTTTGTGTGTTTTGTGAGTGTTTGTGTTTTTTCCTACCGATGCCGACACGATCGCCTTGGGCGATAGTCGCCTGATCCTCAGCCTGGACCACTGTTTAATAGGAGAGGTGTTCCAAGCCATTTGGCTATTGCCATTGTTCGTCCTGCTCGGAGTTAAGCCCGAGCCTCGCATTGACATTTCTCACTTGGGCGCGATCGCGATCCGATCTCCATCTCGATCTCGATCTCGATCTCGAGAAATTCGAATACGAAAAGGGCAAACATTTCAATTAGGCAATATCTGGTAATTCAATATGCCATTATTCGATCGCATCTTCAATACGTTCCTTTTTTCTGCTCTGGTTTGGTAAAATGGTGAATTGCATCGATAGAAGTTGTGCAATTGCAATCGATAACAGTTATCGAACCCCTTTTTTTTTGTTAGCTTATGCTGAATGAAAAAAGCGAGATGATAAATTACTTTTTGTTTATCTTCTTAATCGATAAGTGAATACAAAATAACAGCTTAAGAACTCTTTCAAGTATACTAATTAAAAAAGAAAAGTGAAAAAAATTATAACATATGCGTAAATATGGCTAAAATAAACGAGCTGCTGGCTGAGCATCAAAACCCCACCCAGGCCCAATTGCTGCCCCTTGGCAAATACAGTTAAAGGCTTTTTTTACTTTTGTCCCTGTTGCTGTTGTCGTTGTTGTTGCCCGTGTGGCTAATGCTGGCGCCTAGCAACGGATTGCAAAATTGAAGTTTGTGCAACGCCTCGTCTCTTGAATTATGTAGTTACCCCGATCCAATCAGCCGACAAACCAAGCCAGTCACCGTTTGGACCGCCGGGCTGGACCGGGTTGCCCCGGGTTGCCGCAGCGCCTAATTGAGCATATGCCAATTAGCATAACGCACAGTCCGAGCCAAAGGGGCAGCAACAAGCGGCAAGCGGCAAGCGGCAAGCGGTAAGCGGCAAAGCGACAGGAGTAAGGGCCGAGGTAAATAGATAGAGATAGATATATGCAATTATTGAGATAGCGACAAGCGCAGAGCGAGAAAGCGCAAATGAATGTGGAATTTGGGTTAATTGTTGGACAATGCACTGAGAGAAATAATTTGCACGCAAACTAGTTATTTGAAACAAGGCGAGATTTGCCTAAAAAATGAAGTACAAAAATACTCTTTTAGTGTACAAATCATAGTTAACTTTAATTGTTATATAAATATATGATACAAATATAATAACAATAATAATAAATATAATAATAATTATTATTATTCGTTATCATAATAATAAAAAATAAAAAATATAAAAATAAAAAATATAAAAATATAAATATAAATTATAATAACAGAAATAATAATACAAATAATTAAAACTATAATAATAAGAATAAAAATATAAATTGTAATAATAATAATAAAAATAAAATAATAATAATAATAAAAATAATAATAATAAAATATTTTTTTTTTTTTTATAACAATATTAATAATTCTATATTAAGTTTAAGATAAAAGAAAAAAACAAATAAAAAAAACCAGACCGCCAAAAAAAAAACAATCACAATAGTATTGCTTATAGAAATATAGGTTATATGGAATATTTCCAAATAATTTTAGTTAATTAGTAGTTCTTAAGCTGTTGAAGATATTGGTATTTATAACAAACACCGCACACAGCGAATACACTCACTTTGTGGGCGCTGCTCTCGACTCCATTTAGAAGTGAGCTTTTGTTTGCTGTGCTGCCACATAGATTTGGGCAGGGGCCAAGGGGCATGCGGCATGTGGCATGTGGCATGGCCGGGATGTGCGCGTTATCAACGTCATTATCGACATGCACGAAAAATGCTCATTTGCGTTTCGACGGGTTGTTGTTGTCGTTGTTGTTGTCGTTGTTGTTGTCGTTGTTGTTGTTAGCTGGTTACTGGTTGTTGATTGTTGGCTGCTGGTTGCTGGCTTTTAAACTACCCCCGCGGGCGGGCTGATCTCTCAACTCGTCGCTGACGCTGATGACGTTGATGACGCCGCCTGATTATAGCTGCGAGTCGCGCTGGCTGCTTGACAACCGGAGACCGACAACCGGAGACCGAGCATCGAGCATCGGGCACCAAGGACCAAGGACTGGGATTTGCACAGTGCTCTGTGTCTGTGTCTGTGTGTGCTGTATGAGTACTTAATAAATACCTTCTTTTTTTTTTTTGGTTGTGTTTATGCCAGTTGTTTTGATGTCGGTCCCGTTCCAGTTGCTGTTGTTGCCGCTGGCTGCCTTCTCCTGCATTTAATTAATTTAAAAGCGTGTGGATAATACCCTGGCACTCGCAATGAAAAGTCAAATGAATTGAAAACTCAAAATGTTAATGCTCAAAAGCAAACATAATAACAATAACAACAACAACGGCAACGACAACGACAACTACTTATAATGACAGGTAGCCAGCGAGGACAACGCCTCGTTGTTGGCCCAGGCTATACAGGCTGCCACGCCCTGTTGTTTTAATCAGCAAATTACAAAAATTAAATCAACAACAGCAACAACAACAAAGCCACTTAAAACAATAAACAACAACAGTTTCAAGATGAAAAAAATAAACCAGCAGTTACAAAAATAGTTGCTTTTGTTTCGGCATCCAGAATTTTAAATACACTTGCAAAAATCTTCCAATTGACGATAATCTAAGGAGACAGTTATTTAAATAAGTAATCAAGTTCTTATTGATATCTTAAATAATTAATTTTATTGCCATTTAAGCAAATAGGGCTTACATTTTCAGTTAAAACATTTTAATTGGAGCTTGTGCGATATGAAATTTTATTACAAATATCAAATGAACTAAACTGTAATAAAGAAAGCTTAAAGAAAATAAATATATCTTTAATATTCCTGAATTAAGTGTAAATTGTTTACAGTTTAGCAACTAAATGAATACTTAACCAAATATAAAATACTCTTGAAAAGAAAGCATTTTAATTAAACATATTTTTTCCTTTAAATAATCTTATAAAATTATTAAACTTATAAAGAATTTGGCAGAGTCCTTTTGATGAGCTCTTCAAGTCTTTAATCATTTTAAAGTTTATTTGACTTGGTTGTGAAAACGAAAATGCCCATTTGAATATATATATTAGAATGTATAAAAAAAACGAGTATTTTGTTTGTAACTTTGCTAAGTTGGTGTCGTCTCTGGCGTTAATCAGGAGAGCTTACAGAAATTTTACGGATATGATTACTTCGAGTCGAGGCGACTTTTAATTGGCCTACCCGTAAGTAGCTTAAACCGCGATTCCGATCGAGACCTTACTAACAAAACTTGAAATCCGAACCTGTTCGCATTTGCGATGACATCGATGGGTGGCAACAAGCTTCTACTTAGCATTGAGCCAAGAATTCGTTTTGGGCGGGTGACCTTTATTTGGCCTGGCTGTAACACTCAACAGCAGCTTGTTTCTCTTACCCGAAGATGTTTTAAAAAAAAAAAAAAGAACTGTAAAATTGCAAATTAAACTATAATTATGCAGAGAATTCCTTGTATTTAAAAGTATAAATAGATTTTTCTAGCGAACACTTTTCTTTGATTTAGTTGGAATATATATCATGTTATTCAGCTTGTTTTTATAATAGAAAATAAATGCATTTTTCTAAAGAACACTTGTCTCTTATTTAGTTGGAAAAGTCTTGTTATTTAGTTTGTTTTAAAATAGAAAGTAAATTCATTTTTCTGGCGAACATTTCATTTAATTCCCTTTACTTATATCAAGTTTGTTTTTTATTTTTATTTTAAGGCTTTAACTAAATGTTAATTTAAGCTATATTTAACTTTAGTTTATGTGCATATTCGTTATCTATAATTAATGCGATTATGTGCAGGTTATTAACAGGACTATTGGGCCGTTGTGTGGCAAAGTCTGTTCGCACTTAAGCCGTAAGTGTTGCCTTATCTGGGGCAGCATCGTTGCATTATCGAGCACAACCCATTACAGAGCCAGCCTAATGAGAGTTGCCAAGAAAAGGCGCCCCAAAGTAGCCCTGGTAACTGGTAACTGGCAACTGGTAAATGGGTGCAAAGCCAAATGCCGCCACAGTCGCATTTACATGTTGCAACTGCATCTGCGATTCGATAGCCCATTGATATCAATGTTTGTTAGTTGGTTAGTTCGATATATATCTTTCCACGCGGTCCGCTCCACAAAGCAGCCCTCGCTCCCGCCAAGTCCGCCCAGTCCGCCCAGCAACCCCCTGCGTGTGTTTTATATACAATATTTGGGCTAGTGCTGCCTGGGGGGAATGGGGCTGTGAGTTGGGGGGCTTTGGCTAACGGTAGCTTATGTACGTGCACAGACGCCAGCGCGTGAATTTTGGTTCGGGTTCGGGTTTGGGTTCGGGCTTCGGTTCGGGTTAGGTGCTGCGTCTGGTGCTTGATTGGCGTTGCTTGGGTAAATAAAAAGAAAAGCTGCCAGCAAATGAAGAAAAACGAATATAACGAAAAAAAAAGGGAAAATCGCAACAAAAAAAATGCGAACACATGCCAAAGAAAAAGTCTTCGAAACTGGCAGTAAGAAAAAAAAAACACGAACGTGGAAGAGCAGAAAAGTGAACGTAAAAGACAAAAAAAAAAAAAGATATCCTTGGCTTGGGCTGCCTCCACCCACCCAAAGGCAGCAGCAAAGTTGACGAAGAAAATTGTGACTTTGAAGTGCGAGGCGAAATGTGGCTTGTTGTTGTTCATGTTGTTGCTGTTGTTGGGCCCTGGCTAGAGCCGTGTGCTCGCTTAGGGCGCGAGCGAGAGGGGTGCAGGGCGTCGAGTGTCGGGTGCCGGGCAATGTTAATGTTAAGCAACGCAAAGGCTATATGTATGCTTGTCCCGCTCGTATGCTTGTCCCGCTCGCACGCGTGTCGCCCAAATGGGCAACAACAAATGCAATGGCGACAATTTAACGGTTGCGTCGACGCCGACGCTGTCGGCTGCCGTTGTCGTCGTTGTCGCCAGCTGGCAACGCCCAGCGGTAGCGCAAGCGAGATAGCATCGGAGACGCGCAGCGCTCGCGTGTGGAACGCATGTAGAACGCATGGAACGCATATGGAGGAACGCCAGCACTGGGAACAGTTTTGCTTAGCGCGCTTGTTTTTTTTCGTTTGTTTTCGTTTTTTTTTTTTGGCCTGCCTTTTGTCGTTGTCTGTTTTTTGTTGTTGCTGCCCGTCCGCCTGTCACCTTGTCAGCTCATTTTCTTTGTTGTGTGTGTGTTAAAAACTGAAATTTATGCAATGCCAACAAAAAACCAAACAAAATTAAACAACAAATAAGTAAATGCAGAAAATCAAAATGTACAAAAAAGAAAGAAACAAAAAGCATAACTGCATTATTTATCGCGTTTGTCGACGAGTCATTAAAATATGTATTTAAAAAACAATATCTTTGTTGTTGTTGTTTTTTATAGCAGACCAGAGTCGGCATCCATAATATTATAAATGTTTAAGTCTTAAATCTCACGCTTTATATGCACAATTATGTATATATGTATGTATTTGTTACCATATCAAATATGCTTAATATTGTATTATTTACGCGAATTTCGTTAACGATTCGCTTTTGTCGTGGCCATTTTTCAACACAAGTAGCGCATTCCAACCAATTTAATGCTACATTTTGTGGTCTCCACACACACACACACACACACACACACACACACACACACACACACACACACACACACACACTAGCACATCTACATAAATTAGTTGGGCATTTTTCAAAGCACTTTTGATACTAATTAATCAAATTAAGCTGAACCTTTTGTTGCGCCTCAAATCTAACAAAACCAAAATATCAAACTTAAAATTCACAAAAATTTTAAGTCGACTTTTGTATATTTTTTCTTCCGTTTTTTATAGTTTATTTTTTGCTTCTTTTTTTTTTTTTTAGCTGAGAACACAAGCAAGATCTTAATAAACAATCTTTGGTTATTTACATGGCTAAATATAAAATATCAATAACAGATTGAAACATTTATTGTGTAATTTGGTGTTTCATATAAATAAAAATAAATAATAACTGTATCTGATTACTTAGATCTTTTAGATAATTTAAATAAAAGATCTCCGTTTTTGATTGGGCGTTTGGTTTTTAGTTTCTTCTGTATTATTCATATAAATAAAAATAAATAATAACCATATCTGATTACTTTAGTTCAACAAAAGCAAATCAAAAAGTCGAAAATCTTTTAGATTATTTAAATAAAAGATCGCCGTTTTCGATTGGGAGTTAAGAGTTTTCGTAAGCCATTGAAGTCGCTTGGAATGCCAAGCTAGCTCTCTTCTGGGCTTTGATAAGCCCTGATTTGACCTCGTGCTACGCTCGGACTTCAGCGCATGTCAAATTTGTCAGGCTAAACGACAGGCAGAACAAAGAGCGGGCCAATCATGTCTTAATATCTAAAGTCTAGTGGCAAAAGTTTCCCAAAAAATAGCCCCCAAAACAATGGCAATTTAATCAGTTGGACAAAAAATAACCTGCGCGAAATTTCGCCGGGCCACTTGTTCGACTGCGACCATGTTTAGCATAAGTTGGCAGCCCCTTTCCGACCGGGCGGCCACATCAAAAGTGCCAGCGGCGGGGATGGCCGGGGCGGAAGTTTCGTGCTGGAAATCATAATAAACACACACGCCGCACATTATCAGCAAAGTGCAGGGCGACGTTCATTAGCCGAAGTCGAAGCATTAAGTTCACAAATGGCACGGCCAAAAAAAAGCCAGCACAGTGCGAATGATGAAAGCCGAGCTGGTCACGGCCACGGCCACGGCCAGGAGCAGGACCTGGAACAGGAACAGGAACAGGAACAGGAGCAGCAGCCACTTTCGCACGTGGCGGCATTCAAATCGACGAGCGCCAGCAGCGGCAACCACCAACTAACAACAACAACAACAACAACAACAACAACTTTAACTTCAGCAAAGGGCAAACTTAAGTTGAAGAGCGAGCAATAGCCGAAACTCGAATGCTCTGCCCTTGAAACAAAGCGAAACAAAATCTAGTTATTATAAATGCCATTTAAAATTACTCTGATATAAACAACAGCATATTGTTATATTTAAATACAAATGTATATAAATTTAATATAATATTTTTTTTACTATAAAATTATATTAAACATTTGGAAAAATTACTTTTGAATTTTCAGAAAAATTAGTTTTCTAAGTTCTTTGTAAAAGGTAAGTTAAATAAATAGAGTTAAAAATACGTGAAATAAATAACAGTTCATAGAGTAAATTTGTTTAAAAAGCAAGCAAAAAATTCTAGTTTAATTTGATATTATAATTTCTCATTTATAAAATAATAAAAACCTTCTGAGTTCTTTTGATAAACAAACTTAAGAGCTATATTTGAACATATCCATAACAAGAAAGGGTTTTGATAGGTATTCACAATAATACCCTTTCGTCCTTGTTTGCCGAACTAATGAGGTATGCCCCAATCGGATGATACTCTACAAGCGACGCCCACAAGTAGCCCAAATCAAAATAATGAGCAGGTCGTGTGCCGTGCCTGGGAAATGTGCCCCTTCTTTCCTTCTTCTCGTTGCTGTTGTTGTTATCTTTTCCTTTTTTTTTTTTTTTTCTTTTTTGATTATGGTGGCACCAAAAGGCGCAACGAAGTCGTCGCCCGCTCCAGATTAAAAACAATTTCTGCCGGCAAGCATCTCAATTTGCAGGCTTCCTATTCCTATTCCGATTCGTATTCGTATTCGTATTCGTATTCGTATTCGCTTTTTGCTATTCACTATTCGCAGGCCGCAATGCACTCGACGAAGCCTCATAAATACCGAATTAGTTGGTAATTCTATAAGCAACACGCGTCCATTGATGGATTGGCTGCCAGTTGGCTGCCCCGGCGCTTGTGGGCGCGTGCTAGATAATAAAAAGGCACGAGCGGCAAATTGTATCTGTGAGATACACGCAAATAGATTCGCATTTGCGATTGCCGGCGTCGATTTGTGGCGCGTGGCACGCGTTGCGACAATTAGCCGCAAATGGCAAATGAATTTCCCAAAATTTTAATTATCATAATTAATAGAAAGATGAAAGCTTTTGCGCAAGCCAAAGGAATGTTAATATTTATTTTTTTTTTTTTTTTTTTTTTTTTTTTAAGGATTCAGATAAAGAAAAAGAACACAGCAACACTGTCTAATACTCTATTCGTTCGAACATACCCAACTCACTTTGCGAAAGGGCAAAAAGAAGTTGCGATCGCCATACTTAAAAAGAAAAAGGAAGGCGTGGCAACTGCGACTGCGATCGCGTATGAGCTGAATTAATGGCTTATGATGATGATAGTCGCCGGACTCGCCCCACGCTGACCAGTCGCTGCCCAAGGAGTCGCCACGCATCGAATGATCGCCAAGGGGGCGACGAGGCAGGAGGTGAGCCAGGCTCGATCAAGTGGCGGGTTTCACAGTTCACACAAAGGTCCCAGAAAAAGAGAGCGACGCGTGCCCCAAAATAATACAGATACATACTCAAATATAGATACAGATATTGTATATAAAGATACATGTACAGCTTCTTTTGAAGATCTATAGATATAGAAACGGATTCATATAAAAACATAGAGACAGATATAAATGCATTAACAGCTGCTGAGCTAAATAAATATGTAGATACAGATACAAATGTATCAACTGATATGGATACATATACAGATAGATTTAAACATAAAGATCTATGTTTAGATACATATAAAAGTATACATATATACAGATACAACTACTATAAGGCTAAAGTAGTGAAAACGGATCAGACTTGTGAAATCATCATAAATAGGATAAGTATCTGAAAGAAATTAAGAACTTACATTAACTTCGGAAATATACAAATTGGTTGCCAGCTGTTAAAGCCGAATTGTTCAGTCTGTGGACAAAGTTGGCTTAAATGAGTATTTTGCATTTATATATTTAAAAAATAATATAAATACTTCTATAAGTGAAAATTGGTGACCTCAAGGAAAAGCGACGCCCAACGTGAATTCAAATTTGAACTTTGTGTCATTATTTGAATCACTTTAAATGCTTAGAAATTTCCCATGCCAGAAAAGTTTCGACCCAACCGCAAATTGTGGAAATATTTTAGAAAAAGTGAGGAAAAAAAAGATTGCTTTTTGTTTTTATACATATATTATTCATCTGATCATATTTTTGTGAACTTTTTACAATTATTTTAGTTTATAATTAAAAAAAAAGAATTAACCAGTTTGCTTAAACGTTAGCATATATTTATATATACATACATACATATATATATATATGTATATATATGGAAATATATGTTTTTATATATGTCGTAAATATGTATATGAATGTGAGTACACATATACATATGTATAGCATATATATATATATATATATATACATATACACATACATATGTTCATACTCACTTAAATACTATCAACTAATGTTTCATGATTCATATTTTGTTTTGCGACTTTTCTTAAAATGTATCCCAAAAAAATGCACTTATATTTAATTACTTTCTAAATGTTTTGTTTTTTCTTATTTTTTTTCGTTTCTATAGCGCATTATGTGTGTGTGTGTGTGTATTTGAAAGTGTCTGTGTGTGTGTGTATGTGTGTATGTGTGTTTTTCAAACCAAATAGATACGCTTAAATTACAATTAAATTGAACTTAGAACTAAACAAAAAAATTAAATATTAAAAAAAAATATGATGTCGTCTTTTAAGCACATTGAACTATATATTTGGGTGTATATATGTATGTGTGTGTGTGTGTGTTTGTATTAGAAACTGTTTTTTAATTATTATTTTAAATATATTTATAAACGATTTATTTTGTTAGCGTACTTTATCATGAACATATACACACATACATATATATATATATATATATATATATATATATATATATATATGTATATAAATATATTTATGTATTACACATTATATATACATATATGCATATGTATATATGTAAATGTCTTAAACTATATATATATATAATTTTTTTTATTATTTTGTTTTTAAAGTATTTTTAAAGGATTTTCGACTTTTAGTTATTTGTTTTTTAGTTTTGTACATGTTTAAAATTATATTTATATTAAATATGTTTTGCGTTTTGCTTCGTTTTGGATTGTGGCATAATATCTCTTCATCTTCTTCTTCATCTTTTCTTTATGCATGTACATACACATATATATGTATAAACTTTTTATTTAGTTTTCTTTACATATACATACATATATATATACATATATGTATATATAAATATTTGCAATAAAATTCACTATATAGGTATATATATATATATATTACATAGTTACCATTGATGTTTTTTTTAATCCGACTTAGACGCTTATCTCCTAATACTTTTGCTTTGCTTTGAAAGTCTGAAATGTGAATTCATTTATAAGGTGTTTTCTTTAATGTTTTCCTTTTCTTTTTCTTATCTTTTTTTGTGTTTTGTTTATGATAATATTCACTATATATGTATATATATATATATATAAATATGTGTTATATAAAGACGACAAAATGATGCTTTGAACTTTTAAACTTGATGTCACAATGAAATGCATTTCAATATTTATATATGTACATACATATATATACATATATATATTTCTTTTCTTCAATTTTTTTTTTTTTTTTTGTTTAACTTTGCGTTAGCTATGATTTAAGAACTGTGAATTAGAAAAGTTTTCCTTTTAATATAATAACTTGTGTTTCCTTTTTGTCTCTATTAGTGATATGAAAAGCTGGCTTTGTGGGGCTTTTAAAGAACTTTTTACACAAATTAAAAGTGACACAAAAATATTCGAGCGAATCTTTGTACAATTTTTGGGTTAAGCAAAAAAGTTATTGAAACCAATAATATATATTTTTACAGCTTGTGCCCCACTTGAAGAGCCAGCGCTAAATATTTGCTTAACCAATTTTATGCCCACTAACAGGCCATAGAATGGTCTAAATATTGTTGTTTTTTTTTGTTTATAAGTGTTTTGTTTTAAATGTTGCTCACTTAAAAACTAATGCGTATCATTTAAGAGTTTCAACAAAGATTTTTTTCGGGATTGTTTGTTTATGTTTATGTTAATGTTGCTTGTTTTTGTTTTCTTAATTTATCACTCATTTACTTCGTTGATCCTGGCGGCTTAAGCTAGTCTATATATACACACGAAATAGATATATATATATATATATATATATATATATATGTATATGTAAGGTGCACATACACATGGGTGCATAAGGTGTTTCGTGGAAAACACACACATAGCAATATTTTTAAAGGTAAAAAAAAATTATTTACTAGCACAAAAAAAAAACATATATATAAATTTCTATAAGATTGTCTTTCATATAAACACACACACACACACATATATATATATATATATATATATATATTATGTATATATGTTTATATGAAAGAATGCAGCGCCCGTTGTTTGTTTGTTAAAGAAAGAGGGAGGGGAGAGAGAGAGGGAGAGATAAGAGCGAGTGCGAGTGGGAGAGGGAGATATGTATGTGAGGCTTCAATTAGCCATAGGCGACATGATCATGCTCATGTTCGTGATCATGTTCGTGTTCGTGATCGTGATCGTGATCGTGATCGTGATCATGATGCTCCTGTGTCATATCGTGATGTTGATCCTGCTGCTGTTGATCCTGATGCTGCTGCAGATGCTGTGGCTCCTGTTGTTGTTGCTGCTGCTGATGGTGGTGCTGATGGTGGTGCTGATGGTGGTGCTGGTGCTGGTGGTGCTGGTGTTGGTAGGGCTGCAACTGTGACTGCGACTGCGACTGCGGCTGCGACTGCGGCAGCGGCTGCGGTTGCGGCGAACGTCCGCTGCTGGCGCTGCTGCCGCCGCTGCCGCCGGAGCTGCTGCAGTACTGGAACAGCAGATTCTACACCATATTCGCATACTTGTCCTGCGGCGACATGTAGTCCAGGCTGTTCTGCGAGAACGCCTGCGCGGACACGGTGCCGGTGAAAGACGGCGACGGCGACAGCCCAAAGTTCGAGGCGGTGTAGCCCGAGTGGCCCATGTTGTAGTTGACCTGGTTCTGGTTGCTAAAGTACTCCATCTGGGAGTAGTAGCTGGGCGCCTGGGCGTAGTTGTTGGGATACTGCTGGTACTGGTTGTGCCAGAAGTTGTACGAGTCGTGGTTCGACATGTACGCCGAGTGCGCCGAGTGGTGCGCCGACGCCGACTGGGCGGACTGGGCGGCGTGGGCTGCGGCCGCTGCCGACTGTGGCGACATGGGCGTGATGGGCGGAGAGGGCGTCGTGATGCTGCTGCTGCTGTCCATGGGCGTAATGTTGCCGCCCGGCTGCAGCAGCCGCGGATTGCTGGCCGCCGCCGTGCCGTAGATGCTGTGATGATGATGTGCACCGGCTCCGATGTCGCCGCCCGCGTCCTTCAGCGTGTCGTACGGCGAACGCAGCGCGTCGCCCGACACGCCCACGCCGACGCCGACGCCAACTCCAACGCCGACGCCGACGCCGTTGCCACCACCACCGCCGCCGCCGCCGCCGCCGTAGCCGCCGCCCAGATGCTCCTTCTTGCACACAATGCTAACGGGACTGACGGACGTGGCCGGCGTGGGCAGCAGCGGCGAGGAGTTCTGATGCGCTGCGGTCACGTTGAGCGCCGCCGCCGCGGCCGCCGCCGAGAGATGCGCATGCGAGTTGCCGCTGCTGCTGCCGGGCGTTGAGCCGCCGCCGCCGCCGGCGCCGTTGTTGTTGTTGTTGTTGCTGTTGCTGTTGGCACCGCCGGCGCCCGCGTTGAGGAAGGAACTGTGATGTGACTTGATGGACTGCGCCGCCGCGACGGCCGCAGCGCTGGCCGCAGCCGCTGCTGAGCTGCCCGCATTGCCATTACCGTTACCATTGCCGTTGCCGTTGCTGGAGCCGCTTTGGCCGCTCTGGCCGCTCTGGCTCTGCTTTTGGCTGGACTTGTTGCCGCCGTTGTTGCTGTTGTTGTTGCCGCTGGAGCTGTTGTTGTTGCTGCTGCTGTTGTTGCCGCCATTGTTGTTGTTGCGGCCACCGTTGCCGGAGCTGCCGCAGCTGCCGCTGCCGCCGCTCGCGTTCTTCGAGCTGCTCAAACTGTTCGACTGCTGCTGCTGCTGCAGCTGCTGGCGGCACTTGGCCCGTCGATTTTTAAACCACACCTGCAATAAACAAAACCAAAACCATCACGTTAATGTTAAGTTCATATTTCATTTCAGTTTTTATATATTGTATCTTCCCAAACACGTTAAACTTCCTCTGTAAATATCCCGCACTTAATAAATTTACTTATTGTCGTCTGGATAAATTGTAAATAAATAAGATAAATAAAAAAATAAAAAAAATGTTTTCCATATTTACATACATACTATGTACATGTTTATTTATATATCTTTGTAAATATGTTAACATAAATTTTTTTCCTTTTTTGCCCAAATACTGAAAAATATTTAAATTGTCATTTAATTTAGATTATTTCATTGAAAGGCAAGTTAAATATTTTATAACTTTAATGCCAATGAAACTTGTTATTATTTAATATTGTTTTGGAAGATGGTTTTGTTTTTATGAGATCGGACAACCCATCACAATTATAGATATTATATAAAATATATCATATTATATATATTGGCTAGGTTTATAACCTTCACATTAATAAGATTATAATGATTAAAAAACATGATTAAACGCCATTTAATTTATCTTTACTATAAAATTGATTGACTTTACTTTACTTCGACCATTATTTAAAGTCTCATTGAAATTTTTGAAAATTTTTTTTTTGAAGATTAAGAAACTGTTTGTTAATTTTTATTAACTAAACTTTTATTCCTCAATGCCTTAAATCCTAAATAATTGCTGAAAAGGCAACAACTATTTTCTATTTATTTACCTTTGCAGCCGCCCATTTTGCAATTAAAATTTTTAATCGATTTAAAAACTGAAACTTAAACACATTTCTAAATTTGTTGTATCCTTTGGATATACACTCGATGCATAAAAATCGATAGCTCGAGTATCAAATATCAAATAGTCACGTGTCTGAGGTGACAAGTATTTGTTTAGTCAAGTGTGTGTGCGGTGTGTGTGTGTGTGTGTGTGTGTGTGCGGTGTGTGTGGCTGCCGGCGGCTGCAATTTTCCCACATCAATTAGTTTTTTGGGCTGGCAATGAATAAATTATGCGGGGGTGGGCTTTGGGGGGCGTTGACAGTGGGTGTGGCAGACAGCACACAGCACACAGCACACAGCTCACAGCTCAAAACAACAAGTGCAAAAAGTCACGCGCTCTGCCGACGGGCCCAACAACAACAACAACAACAACAACAACATACCAAAAAATGAAATAATAAAATAAAAGTTACATCAACAGCCGACGGCGACCGTCGAGAGTCGAGAGAGTCCGAAAATTGACTCGATTATATTTGTACGCCCTCCTTTTGAGCTCCGCTCCCGTTGCGTCCCCTGCCACGCCCCCTGACCACATGCCGCTGAACGAAGACAACAATAAACAGCCCATAAAGCGGCACATTCGAGCGCAAGGAATTCACTTAGCCTTGTTTGTTATGCTTAAGGGGCTGCAAACAATCCGCTAAGTGCAGGCAGCGCTACCCAAGTACCCAACCCCAATCCCAACTTCAACTTCAACCTCAACCCCAAGCCCAAGCCCAAGCCCAATACGAATACCAAGATCAAACCCAATCCCAGTTACCCCGCGTCTCAATCCTCAATCCTCAATCCTCAAGCCTCAATCCACAATCCACATGCCAATGCGAAATGTTGTTTCAGTGATTTGTTATTTGGGGTTGGTGTTGCTTGCTAATGGCTTGTGCCTTGGTAAACAGCAGAATTTATTACCGTACCGACACAAACGACACCGCCCCTCACCCCTCCCCCCCGATCCTGGCCCAGAAGCGAGCTTGATGGCATATTTCCCAAAGTTAACACTTGCCACGCGGCGGCTGTGGCCACTCGAGCGTTTCATTGCAGTCGTAACGCAACTTGTCAAAAGGGGTGACGATGGAGTAAGTTGCTTCCTTCCTGCGGGGGCTAAGGACTAAGGGCTCTGAGCGTAAAGCGCTGATTTCGCTTGAATGGGGTGAGGGGGTTGGGCAGGGGGCGGCGCACTTGACGAAGAAAAAATGAGCATTAAACAAGGCGTATCAAATTTCATTATTTGTCAGCATACAGTCAAAAGCTGCCCCCTCCCCCTGCCCGGCCCCCTTTTCTGCACGTCCCTGTCTAAAATTCAATTTCAATTTCCAATTGAATTTTGCATTTTGAGAAAATCTGCTTTGTAATTTGACTTTGACGTAAGTTCGATTTTTTTTTTCGCTTTTCCTTTTTCCCTTTAGCTGCTTCAGTTTCTCATTTTGTTTTTTAGATTTTTGCCTTTTGAAATCGTTTAATGAGCTGCGCAAATTTCGTAATACGCATTAGGCCTGGGAATTTTTTGCAAGTTTTAGCAAAAAAATGTTGCGAACATTTATTTCAAATTTAAAGAAATAAAAAATGTTCAACGCAAGAAAGAAAAGATTCGATTGTGGCTCTAATGAACTTTGGCCAACATCAAAGTGACTCTCTCTCCTTTTCTCTCTTCTTTCGGCCATAATTATAATGTTAATGAAGTTGCTTTCAATAGCTTGATTTTCATTGATGTCCATTTCAGCGCATCCAGCGACAAAAAACGGGCTCCCTTTTGGGAAATCATCAATTGAGACCTGTTCGAGTGGATAATACGCGAAGTTGATAAACGCACGAGAAGTCGATAAAGAATGGAAAGACCCAACACAAAAAAAATAAGAATAAAAATAAAAATAAATAAATTAATCATTTATCAGACGCGTCCCAAGTTATATATGACATTAGTTTAGATAATATTCTGATGATGAAACTTCGACTTTGCTTCTGAGTTTACTTTGGTAAAGAACAAAGTTGATTTTGATAAACAAATTTATAAAAATATCAAAAATATAAAAATTTATTTTTGCAATAATTTAAAGTATCTCATTTAATATAAGAAAATAAATGTGACCAATTTTGAATGGAACATTTTTGCTTGAAACGAGGAAGCTTTCATTTTGATTTTATCTCTTCTTAAAGGAAATCTATATACAAAGGTATAATGATATAACTCTTATTATTATATGTACATATGTTTATATGTAAATAAAGTCTGCAGGTTTTAAAATTATCAACTCATAAAATATTTTAAGCTTTAATGATTTCGAAAAGAGATTAATTGCTTGCTTATTTCGAGAGACTTTTTCTATATAAATTGCTGATTTATTTTGAAGTATTTATTCAACAAACTAAAGTAGTCTGGCAATCTTTTTAGTCCTGTCCAGGACATTTATTTTTGATTTGTTTTTTTTTTTTTTGGTTTTGAGCCATTCAGCAATGCAAAATTATTTGCGACTTTGCATAATAAATAAATCAATGCGCAATTGTAAAATTTTACTTTTATTTTGTTGTTGTTGAACTTTTATATGCAGATCTAAAAGGAATACGAGTGTGTGTGTGTGTGTTTGTGTGTGTGTGTGTGTGTGTGTGTGTGTGTGTATTATGTGAACTCTGTGGCTGTGCGGAGCGGAGAAAAGCAACTGAAAATGTTAATCCGCAATGGGAAAATTAATGTTATAAAACAGCTGTGAGCATAACAAACACACACATATATACACACGTACAGGGCTACGCAGGCAGGGCAAACTTTTTAGTCGTCCTGTGACACATCCTGTGCCCGCTGCATTGCGCTATCATGCGGCAGCGGCGGTGACAACGAGGCAAATCCTTTTATAGCGACAGGCGGCAGGCGGCCAGCGGCAGGGGGAAAACGGAAAATGGAAAATGAAAAAAATGCCTAGCAAAGAGTTGCGGGGATCGAGCGATATTTGCGACTAGGTGCCCGGATCAACTAAAATGGCTGCCTTTTGTATTTGCTGGCGTTGCTTCAACCCCCGACGGCGAAAATCGAACAGCTGAAACCGGAGGTGACAATGGCCACGTACCCGGCAGTGCACCCGAGTGCCAGCTCCTGGTCGTGATTTATGATTGCGATGGCAGCCCTCAGAGTCGTCGCTCCCTTCGCGTGCGAATGAAAACATTAGGGCGTAAATGTTTGCTCTGTTCTGGTGCAGATAAGCTGCGTAAAATTATTACGTTATTTGTATTGGTCGCAATCAGACGCCCACCCCACTCAGCCAGCCCCCCCCCTCCCACCCAACACCCCTTACGGCCTACTGTGCGGTGCCATAAAGATGCCTATCATTCAATTAATATTTGCCAGGGCAAACGGCGTGCTCGTTAATTTTTGCCATTTGTGAAAAATTATTATTTATGCGCCACGTTCAACGTGGGCGCTGCCTGCTTTTCCCCCCTCCTCCGCCTTTTCCTTTTCCTTTTCCTTTTCCTTTTGCTTCTGCTTCTCCTTCTCTTTCTAGTCTTGCGGACTGTGGTAGGTAGGTGGAGCCTTGGGGGCAGACTAGTTTGGAACCCGGCACAGGCCAGGCCAGGCCTGCTAATTGAGTTGCTTGGCTTCCTCGGGCTTCCAGACAGTTGCATGCAACACTCGATTTTCATGTCAGCTGCCGTTGTTGTTGTTGTTGTTGTTGTTGCCACTTCTGCGTTCGCCGTTTTGGGGGCTTTTACGGCTTTTCTAGCGGCCGCTGTAATTCAATATGCGCCACGCTCGGAGGTGTTGCCCCCACACACTTGGTGTCTTTGCCACCGTGGGGCAAACACCAAATCAAATGTACTCAAACACATTTATATAAATATAAATAAATATATATTATATACCATATAAGATCATTAACATAGATCAACTTTACAACTTATTTTCCACTCTGTTTAAGCAGTTTTTTTCTCTCTTTTTTTTCAAGGCACAAACTAAAAAATAGACCACGGTGCGAGCTATGCTAGTATCTAAAACTAGATACCGATGGCAGCAACAGTAACAGGATGACTTATAAAAAGCAAACAGCGAAAGAAATGTAAAAAGCACACGACAAGTGTGCAAGTGTGTGTGCGAGTGTGTGTGTGTGAAAAATCTATATAATTGTCAATGCACTTTTCATGCCCTTTCTCTATCTCTCTCTCTCTCTCTGTCTCTCTCTCTTTCACTCAGTCAGTCAGCGTATGCATTACGAAAATCAATTGTGTATAAAACGTAGAGGCAGGAAAACTGCTTGAAGTCAAAATGATATATCCATTGCATTGTCGTCCTGGGCCGGCTGTCGCGTCCTGTGCCTGGCTACGTGTCGTTTTTCACTTGGCCGGCCACTGCAGGGGCTTCGCCGTCGCCGTGGCTGGAGCTAAATCGGCAAATGTCGCGTCACGTCCTTAAATTACATGGGCAGGACGCGGGACTGCGAGGCAAACAAACAAATCAATGGGCATGTCAACAAATTGCGGCTGTGTTTGCCGAAGACATTAGTTGACAGTCGTCGACTGATCGGCAAGCCAAAATGATGATGATGATGATGTCAAAGCGAGAACATCGAATTGCGGAGACCCTAACTCAAATTGCGGCCCATTGTCGATTCGCAATTGTCGATTTTGGCCATTTGGCAGTTGGGCCGACGGCGCTAGCGACTTGTTTGCTTAGGCCACAGTTCCCTGTCAACACACACACACACAGAGAATGAGAGAGAGAGAGAGAGAGAGAAAGGGGGAGAGCGGCACCTAAATAAACATGAACAGCATCCTGCAGATCTTGGCACAAATTGAGCTGTTCTTGCGGCAGGATGCAAAAGGGAAGTAACAAAAAAAAATTAGCGCAAATTATGCGCAGCTAATGCGCAAAGTAAACTCAAATAGAGCAACTGCCTCCTGTGTCCTGTGTCCTGTTTGTCCTATTTGCGCCAACCCTCGGCATGATTCCGAGCAAATGCCTTGTGCAAATATCAAAAAAAAAAAAAGTCGACACTCATCGTTCATCTTTCCTCTTTTTTTTTTGGGCACATTTGACATTAAAAATATGCCGAGCTTCCCTTTTTGGTCTCTGCGTCTATTTGCATAGCGATTTTCTTTGGGAAAACTCGTGAGTTCGCCCACATATGCCACGCCCACACCAGCCAAACAACACACACACACACACATACACATTAACACACACGAGCAATCTGTTTGGTTGTTTTGTAATTTGTTTGTTTTATGGATTTGGCAACTTTTGATTTTCGAGGGCGTTTCTCAACTCGACATATGCTTAATTAAACAATTGCCTCGAAGTCTACCCAATGCAAACACGACTTAAACCAGATAAATACACAAAAACACACAGGGAGCTTTTCCACACACACACACACACACACACACATAGAGAGAGAGAGACACGTTCCAAGGCGTTAAACCATTCCAAATCGAAGTCAATCCCAAAGCAGACAACCTGCTCAGGTGTCAAGTGTCAAGTGCGGAGTCAGCGGGTCAAGTAATTGACTTGATTTTGTTTTTTAAATCGCATTTAGTTCATTTCCTAGCAAGCACTCAAAGAGTTTCAGTTTTTATTTGCCAGCCTTAAAAAGAAACTTGCTAAAAATTTGAATGCACTTCATTCAAAATAATTCCTTGTGGATCAAAAGATTTATATCTTTTCTTTTGCACAAACAAAAATAGTGCAATAAATGAAAATTTATTATTATTTTTAAGACAAAATGAATGCAGCATTCGGAAATCTAATTCATATTTCTTTTTGCATATGTTGAAGTTGTCTCAACACACAAAATGACAAACTGATGTAAGCATTTGAATATTGACAACCATTAACATTCAAAGACCAAGCAGAAAACATTATTTATCAGCAAAGAGTAGATTTTTTAAATAAATGCCTACGGCACTTTAAAGTGTTAGCCAGGATTTAAAAAAAATAAACAAAAAAAAAAAAATAGATAAAAATAAATACCAAAGTTTTAAACTTAATCAAGTTGATTTTTCTAAAGTGAATTCGTTGTTAAATTGTTGCTTTTAGCGTGACTTACCTGTACTCTGGATTCGGGTAAATTGATCTTTAGAGCGACCTCCTCGCGCATAAATATGTCCGGGTAACGGGTCTTGCCGAAGAGCGCCTCCAAAACATCGAGCTGGGCCCGTGTGAATGTTGTTCGCTCCCGGCGCTGTTTTCTTGTGTTGACGCCTGCAAAATGTGTGTGTTTTAAGAGAGTTGTTAGTTGATGCTCCTTGCCGTTTCAACTGCCAGTTAATGCCTAACCAAATGTGCTGAAAGTTGTGTGCCAAACATTGCGCATACGCCGCGTGGACCAGCGAAAACTTTTAATTAACATGGAGACACGCGCTATTTAGGTTTTCCCAGTGTTTTTCCCCATATTTCTTTCATCTTTTTTTTTTTTTTTTTTGTCCATTTCGATTGTCGTCGTTGTCGACAAACCGTTATTCTTAGCAACCCCCGTAAAAATGCCACCCCTAAAAAGCGCTCGGAGCTGTGAACCAACCCCGCACAGAAGCGTCGACGGCAAGCCCAAAAATTCTTTTATATGAACGTGTGTATATAATATATATGTACATATATATACCTCTATATATGTATATACATTTATATAAGCATATACGTATGTAGTGCGTACATAATAGCGACTCTCAGCGTGCATGTGTGTGTGTGTGTTTGTGTGTGTGAGCTAAGCTGCGGCATTGTTTGTTTTTGCCGGGGCAGCCGTTGTCGGTGCGTGTCTGCTGCTGGCTCGGCTGCTGTCCCAAATATTCAGCGCGAGCACCCCTTTTTGGCCACGCCAAAATGCCTTTTCAATGCGTACCCCCAACCCTTCAATACTCTCTGCCCCTGCCACTGCCACTGCCACTGCCACTGCTCCTGCCTCTTGCCTCTTGCTTCTGCGCTAGCTATGCCCATCTCTGTCTGGCACATGGCGCACAGTCTTTGGCTCTATCAAAAATTAATGAGTTAGTCATTTTGGTCATGAATTTATAAATTGAATAAAAACTTCACTTCACTTGGCTCGTTGTTGTTGTTGTTGTTGCTTTTGCCTTTGCAGCTGCCGCTTTTCGTTGTTGCCGTTGTTGTTTTTTTTTTTATTATTATTTTGTTGCTTTCAAAATGGTCGCCGCGGCAGAAGTTGTTGTTGTTGTTGTTGCTGCTTTAAAACAAAATTAATTGCAATTTGTAGTTTGCCTTTTGCCCGGCACGCCAACAAATTCAGCCAGAAGCGCTATTTTTATTTCTTTATTTATTTATATTTATATTTTTGTTGTATTTTTTTTTTATTTGCCCAAAACCTTGAAGGCAATCTCATAAGACTTGTTTAATTAACTGCACCTATTCGGTTGCTTATTTTTATATTTCGCTTTTTTTTCCAGGAATTTCGCTTGAAGCTAACTTTAAGCATTGTAAATCTGAATAGTTTAATAGTTTGCCCCAAGGCAAATCTTAAATGTTGCTTATTGAAAATTAGAAATTTGACTTTTTTCCTATCTTTAATAAGTCAAATGAACTGAATAGTTTATTATTCCACATTAACACAATGGAGTTACACAATCGTTTGGCTGTGGTAAATTATGGCTTATATAATATGACAATATCATCAATCGTCAGATTCTGCTATAACTTGGCTTATTACAAGATCGAGCAAAAAAAAAAAAAATGAAATAATATAAATATAAATTGATTACATGCGATTGTTTGCATTATTGTGTAGTTTTTTTTTCTTCTGGTCTGTATTTTTCAGCTTTCTGCCTGCTTAATATATAAATGTATGTTTTCTTTTTTTGCTACCCAAGTCTTTTGTTGGCTTTTAAGTCTTTTTTATTTTTGGTTTGCTTTTGGCATTTTGTAGCATTTTTGTCAGGTTTTTGTCATTTGCAGCGTCACCGAAATGAGACAAAAAAAAAAAAAATAAATAAACTGGAACCCAAAAAAAATAAAAGACAAATAAAAAAAACAACTCCCCAAGAGTCGAGATTCGACTTCGACTTCGACTTCGACTTTAGCTTCAGCTCATTATTCATTTTGACAATTCAACTGATAATGATGCAATCGATGCGAAACGGCATTGAAAAGTATTTTGTGCGACAACTGCTCTGCACAACCTGCAGCATGCCCCCAACCCCCCAACCCGCAACCCCCCAACCTCACCAAACCCCCCAAACGCGTCGTCCTGTGCATGCCAATTGAGTTATCAGCCCAAAAGCGGCATCATTTATCACAATTGATTTGGGGCGTGGCTTTAAACTTTCAGCACATTTTTGTGCTGTGCTGTGCGGTGGATTTGTTACCAAAATTGCAATGCGATATTTACCCCACATACCTTGGGAGAACCCAACGGCCTCCAGTCCGTGGGGCAGGCCGAAGGGCCCCAAGGATGGCATCGGCATGCCCGGCGGCAGCGGTCCATGGGGCACCGAATGGTGCGGATGTGGCCCGCCGTAGCTGTGCGGATGCGGGCCCAAATCTCCGGATTTGAGAAAGCCCGCCGCCATTAAGGCTTCCGTTGAGTGCAGCGCCACGTTGATGCTGTTTATTGTGTCCTCGCTGATCCTGATCCTGCAATACTCCAACGCACTTACTGCTGAGCTCTCAAGCTCTTACACGCTCCTCTTGCCTGTGTCTGTCTCAGTTGACAATTTCTCTGCAATTATCAAGAATATGCGAATTATTCAACTAATTAAATATAAATGCAATTCTTAGAGCACATACATATATAACCAAACAATCTAAAAACAATCCAGAACATGTACATTTACATAGATATATTTTAAGGCGTTTAGTTTTTTCCCTTGAAATGTTTTGATTTCAATGCAGTGAAATTATTTTTTAATTGCAAGTTTCAATAATAATTATTTAAAAATTGTTTGTTACTTTTTTTGTTGTAATTTTTAGTGTCTGCCAGCTTTTATTGGCAGTCAAATATATGAGGAAATTAAAACAAATCAAATATTTGTACTTAATTGGTATTTAAAGCTTAAAAATGGATTTCAGTTTAAATTTGTTACAGTCAACGCTATAATGCTATATTATAGATATAATTTAATTAACTTTATGGTAAATTCCATAGTTACACGACTTGTCTTTGGCCTGGCCGCAGCCTGACTTGGCCGCGGTATCAATTTGGGCCAGATGTGTTATTAATTTGCGTGTGCGCGTGAGCATGTAATTTGGAACAGAGCCGGAGAAATCTCTTGTTGTTGTTGTTGTTGTTGTTGTTGTTGGGATTCGGTTTCAGTTTCGTCTATATAATATATATATATATGTATATTGTATACAGGGTGTGCGTCCTTTTGGCTCGAGTGGCTGTTGCGATGTATTTTGCGGTTGTTGCTTTGCCGGTTTCCAATTCGCTGGCCGAATGCATTTGGATGCATTGAGCCATGAAAACGACATGACAAAACAAAACAAATTTGCTGTGCGCATTGCAGGCTACTTAGTTAACAATGTGCGGACGGATTGCTTTTCAGTTAGATGCTTGTATCGATATGCACGCATGCGTATATCTGCTTACATACATATGTACATACATACATGCATACATATACATATGTATATGTGACAAATAGCTGCCTGCATTTGGCCAATTTCTAAACAATACGCGACCGCCGAGGTGTCCGTGCTAATCCCGCAATTTCACTGGCTCGCACTTTAGCCCAGCCCCGTTCGTCCCTGTTCGTCCCCGATAGATCCTTGGGCCCATTTCTGTCACATTTTCCACTCGGTTTTGCTCGTGCTAATTTTATTTTATATTTTTTCGCACGAAACGAACAGAAATTTGAAAACAAAACAAAATGCTGGACAAAAGAGTTTTGAACTCGTCGCTGGGCATATGAGTATTAAGCCAGGTTCAGACTGAGGTTAAGGTTGAGTTTAGTTTTGCTCTTGGCCTAATCTTAATACCCAAACCAAGCCATTGTCTCATCATGTGTGTATCTCTCTCTCTCTCTCTCTCTCTCTCTCTCTCTCTCTGTCTGTGTGTGTGTGTGTGCACATCCCATTTCGTCCTTTTAGTAAGTGTCTGAGCTAATCCAGCGGCTAAGCACAGATCAAAGATCTTTAAACCGCAGCCCAGCCCAAAAACCAACCAAGAACCAAAGGCGTTCTGACACAGTTGGGTAATCTTGCAGGGCCACCCTGGATGGAAGTTGGCCCTAAGCTCGCTACTTAGGATCTGGCATAAGATCAGACAAACATGTGCACCTAACTATTTATCTTGGCCCGAAGATCGCTAACTAAATGTTAACTATTCGAACTTGTTTTCAAGCAAACATAAACATATGATATGATATTTAAAAGGCAGTTCCAATTATTATCTTTATCTTAACATTCCCCATATATATATATATATATATATATATGTATTATATGTATAAACTGAACAAAAGCTGAGTTCAAATTTGTTAGCTCATTGATGGCATGACAAAGTTGGAACGACAAGCAAAAGAGATACAGTGGGAAAGAGAGAGACAAATTCGTTGCTTTCTGTGGTAATGAGCCCAGTTATTGGACTACTCCAATTTGACGCCTCCGAGCGATGCTTTATGACGGCCATGTGGGCAACTTGGCAACTTGGCAACTCTCCGGATTGTCTTTTGCCAAATGTGGCACATAACAAAATAAACATAACAAAAACTAAAAAAAGACAAAAATAAAAAAAACAACACCAGAAACAATAACAACAACAACAGACACACGAAATAAAGAGCTACGTGATTTTCTTGTCATTCGGCGCTGCTGATTATGAAAAATCATGGCAAAAATACAAAACAAAAAAAAAATGAGAATTGGGTAAAAGAGCAAAAGGCCCCGCTGGCTTTTGTGATTGCGCCTCGGGGACTCTGGGTTGTACGGGGCACCGAAATCATTCCGGCTCCGCAAATATCACGTACACGCACTTTCATTAAAAATTCATTCGCTCTGTGGACGGCATTCTGCATTTTCATTTTCACTTTCAGTTTCCGGGCAATGCGTTGGTTTTTTTTTTTTTTATATATATTTTCATCTGCTTGGTTTGATTTTTATTTATATTTTTGGTTCACCTTTCAAAATGTGTCGCCGCTGTCCTGATGCTGAGTGTATGTGTGTGTGTGTGTGTGTGTGTGTTTGGCTTATGATTCTTGTTATGTGTATTTTCCCGGCAGCCTCTTGCTCGTAATTACGGTCAAAATAATATTTTCTTCAGACAACTGATAAGTGGCGATCCGAAGGTAAACAGCCTTAGGAAAATAAACAAACCGAACGCTACCGAATCTTTTAGCTGATTGACCGATTGACTGATTGACTGATTGACTGATTGACTGGCGCACCAACTGAACGACAATTGGACCAGGGCCCGCACTTTAAGTTTCGGACTGGACAACTACCGAAACGGTAGCCCTAGCAAAGATCGTGTTGTGGCTGAGTTGGTTTATCTCTAGTTGTTTTCTTCTTCGTTGTTGTTTTTCTGATGGTACCCTGGGAAAGTATGAGTGTGTGTCTGTGTCTGTGTGTGTGTGTGTGTGTGTGTCAGCCAAGCTACTGTTAATTTGTGCCATGGGAATATTTTTTGTGTTGGCCAGTTTCAAGTTGATCATTTAATTTTTTCGTCTATTTTGGCAAGCTGCGTTTGATTAATGAGTTCGCCTGTCGCTCGACGCTCGTTTTGAGCGTTTGTGGCATTTAAATGCTTGTGTTTTAGAAAGCGAAAGATGAGCCAGGTGACGCATCTAGCCAAGTTCAAAGTCTACAAGTATGCAATATATATTGCCCCATACGCGAATACCGTTCTATTGCCACAGACATGACAGCCAAGTTTATTGTGCAACAGTGGCCAAAGCCAGAGCGACTTAGCCCGTTGCGAGTGCAACCAGCTGTCAAAAGCGCTCAGCTGTCACTAGCTGCTGCAGTTGCGGCTATTAGCCGCCTTTAACAAGCACTGTAACAAGTTAATAGGCAATAGACCTGGTCGTGTTCACTGTGAGCTTTTTTTTTTGCTTTTTTGGTTCTTGTTAACTTGCATGCGATCTTGTGAAAGCTTCTGGACAAGAACAAAGTTTTGTCAACTTTCGTTCGAGTGTGGTAGAAGTGTGAAAACCAGACGAGACACGAGAAACATTTCTCAGCAGGCTCATTTACATGGCTACTGGAATATGTGCAGCCAGCCAAAGCCGGACAACAGACTCGGAGACGGAGACGGAGACGGAGTTGGAGTTGGAGACTGGACTAGCATAATAAGCTGTCTGTCGAAAATAATGCAACTTAATAAACGCAACAAAGAACGTGGCACGTCCCGAGCTGCCACATTGCAAGCCAAGTTGGCAAGTTGGCAACTGAAAACTGAAAACTGAAAACTAAAAACTGAAACTGGTAGCCAGCCAGTTATAGAGACCGTGTGCCATTTCTACGCAAATGCATTTTGACATTTAAATTTGCAATTTTCGCATAAAATTATATTTATTTAACATTGGTGAAAATGCAACCTTGCTGCGGCTGCTGCTGCTGCTGCTGTTGATAATGTTGTTGCAGCTACCGCGTTGCAGTTGCAGCTGTGAGTGACATGGTGACGTTGACGTCGCTGAAGTTTAATTATGCGACGTGCCAAATAATTGAAAAAGTGTGAAGATTTGACAAGTTTAAGACGCATTTAAAATGCGCACATGGCCTAGAAATCGCTAACAGTTAAGCGCGACAACTTGGCTTTTTAATTAGTTTTATTCATACACACATATATATACATATACTATATAAATAAAATAAATAAAGTTTTGCAACTGTTTCGCATTTTGTTAATCATATGCATTACACATTTAATTAAATTGACACTTGAGCACGCTGCAAATGAGCATATATGTATCTATATATAATTAATAGAAGGCATACAGTTAGCATTTTAATCACAAATTGGCCAATGATAAATTGCCCAAACGTTAAAATCAGCCAAACGAGTTACACTAGTATTGGTAACTGTGTGTGTGTGTGTGTGTGTGTGTATTTTAATTGCAACACAATGAGCGACAGGCGAAATTAACATTCGCGTTGAATTGTCAAGTGTTGTTAACTGGAAATTACATATATATATATTTTTTTTTTTATATTTATATGTTTTAATTACCGAGCAATTGGCGAGCGAGATTTAAATGATCAATTAACGATTTGGCACGCTCGCTGAACGCGCTCCCCAAGTGGGGTAGATTGGCGCCGCCCGAGCTCTGGTCACACTTCAGATCCGTCTAGAAGGATGATTGTGTATTTTTTGTTATTGTTTTTTCTTTTTGGTAGAGGCCCATTCAAGAGTGTTAAAATAGCACAAAATATATATAAATTATTGAAATATTGTGACAGCGAGTGTGTGCGACTGTGTGTGTGTGTGTGTGTGCGAGTGTGTGTGTGTGTGAATGAATGAATGAATGAGTGTTGCCTTCGAGTCGAAGTTGGCTGGAACAAATGATTGCATCATAGTAAAAATAAATCAAACAAGCCACACAGACACGAATCAATAATAATAATGCGGTACGGTAATAGAGTAAAGAGCCCTGACTGGGCACAGTGACAACAACAACAACAACAACAACAACAACAATAACAATCACAACAAAACTTATTATTTGACGCATTGTCAATGTGATCTTGATAACTGCCCGGTTCGGTTCGGTTAGGTTCGGTCTGGCCTGGTCCGTCGACTGTGCCTTTGAGTGATTTCTATTTAAATGGCTTTGTCAACGAAATTCGAGAAGCAAAAAAAAAACAACTAAAAAGTTTTTTTCGGTACAGCCGCGTAATGAGCAAAGAGCAACGAGTGAAGAGTGAGGAGAGATAAAAATTAATAATACAAATAATTGAAAAAACAAAAAAACACACACAAAAATCAGAGGAAAGAAAAAAAAGAAGTCAATCGAAATGAAATGAAATGAAACCTCACTTAAGGCAAGGCGAGGCGACGCCAAGGCGTCAAAAATTGACAAAGACTGCGACGGCGACGGCGACGGCGACTTCGACTTCGACTTCGACTTCGACTTCGAATCCGAGGCGAGCCGCCCCCGCGACGCGGAGCTGAGATTGGGGCGTGCGTCGATGTTGAACAATGGGTCTTGGGCTGGAAGCTTTGGCGCTGCCAGATAAGCTATCAAAGTGTCGCGACGCGATCTTGACTTGAATTCAATTCATGAATTGAAACGGACCAACTAACGGATGTGGATGTGGATGTGGATATGGATATGGATATGGATATGGCTTTAACTATGTCTGTGGCTATGAATGAATGAGCGTGGATTCAAATTGAAATTGGAAGTGGCATATTGGCAGCTCTAGTTGCCGTTGTTGTTGTCTTTTTTCTTTGGCGTGGGCGTTCATTGAAGCTTGGGGTTTTTATTTAATGTTGTTGCTGTTGTATGCGCGGTTCAGTTGTATGGGGTTCGTTTGCCAAGGGCCGCAGAGAACAAATCTGGCTGGTATCTGGCAGCAGTTGCCAGCCAGCCGGCTGGCCAAAACAAATTGCCTTGCATATTAATTTGAACAGAAAAACATACATACATATCTATGCAAATTAATAATAATAATAATAATAATAATAATAATAATACAAAAAGCCGCGATGAGCCACAAAAATATTAAAAAACATATCTACACAAATACATATACATACATACATACATATATCTATAGTCGGAGTCGAGCGCTCGATGTTTTAATTTATGGCCCAGCCGCTTTGAAATTAGCTAATAAAGCGCGGCAACAACAACAACAACAACATACCAAAAAAAAGAAATAACCAAAAATATAAAAAACAACAACAACTTATCAAAATGTGTGAATAATGTGACCCGAACGGGTCCGCCGGGCAACTCTCTCAGTTCAGAGTGCTTAGTTGAGGTCCATTGTGAGGGGCTGCACAGTAGTTTCTGGGGGCTCAGGTAGCCCTAGCCATGGCATATGATTATGGATATGGATATGCATAGCTAGATGTAGTTTCTACGCTAGTTAGTTGGCCCCTTTAACTGTTGACTGCTGACTGTTGGCCTTTGTTGTTTGGTATCGATAGTTCGCCCTGTGCCTAATTAACAAACAGTCCAAAAGGGGCGGCATTAATATGCCCATTAAAATTATGAAAATCCATTTTGGATTCATTGCGTTTTTCAGTTTACACAATCGCTTCTCACATTATTAAATATACTATGCAGTTACTCATCTGGAATTTCCTGCAACACAGCTGCAACTCAGATTCTTTTGTATCTCTGTTTTATATGTTAATATATATTGCATCAATTATTTATCTATTGTACGACTTCTAGCTTTTGGTTCCTAAATAAACGGTCTTTATTATTACTGTTAAATGAAGTTTAAACTAATCTTTATTATTTTTTAAACAAATCTAAGTCATTTTAAATTAAAATTCAACGTTTCTTGGTTTGTAGCTCATTTTCTTATGTTTGGGAAAACCTAGTTTTTCTTAGCTTCTACAATTGATTAGGTTTGTCTACGCTTGTATTGCTTTTAAGTACTCTAACTTTTGTTATTTCACTAGAGAGTCAAATAATTAGTTAAAATTGATCTCTTTTCTTTATATAACTTCCAACCTACTGTCCATATTTATATTTTTAGATAGTACGAAGCAATAAAATCGCTTGTAATATGATTTGAGTTGCGTGAATTGTAAGACTTTTGATCATCAACCAAGAATATCTAGTTCAATAGTAATTAACAATGCAACAAATGCAATGTTTAATAGATTAAATTAACTTTTAATCTGAATCAATAATCTAATCAATCAATAATCCAAGTAAAATGTTTCAATTATCCTTTTGCTTGCATTAAATATCTGCATGCTAAAGATATTTCTTTACCTTTACTGTTTATATTCAAGTAAAAAAGAGGATTCAAAGAAAATATATCCTATATATAAATATACTTCAGAGCCCGACGGCAAAAAGCACGGCCTTGCTTTTTAAGTGACCTTTATCGATATTAGTCTAGATCTGATATACTTCATATGGTAATCAGAATCAAAAGAAAACAATTAAGGAAATCATGCTCTAGAGCTGCTGCTTAAATTGATCATGTTGATGTAAGTGGGATAAAGATAAGTATAATCCTTGCTTGCCAAGTTTAAAGCGTCCTCTTGTTAGTTGGGGTTACGAGACAAGCATGCGATGTTTTTAGATTATATTCATACATATATACCTATATATATTTATAATATTTATATATTTGTGATAGTTTTGCGCAGTGACAAAATCTGATCGGGGAACAGCACTCACCGAAAAAAAAAACCAATTACGAACAACTTGAGCCACTGTCGTCGTACGGATATTCCAAGCGATAATGGCGCCGTTTACCGATATCGGCTGCGATATGCGATAAATGTATATAAACGATGGTTGATGTTATTATATAGATCCAATTGTTTGCGTTGGCTGCACGTGTTGTTCACTGCCTGGCTCTATATGCTCTATATACGATTCGAATCGGATCGGATCGAATATTCAGTTATTGCGATTTGTTGTTTTTAGGTATTGTTATTGTTATTCGTATTGTTGTTGTTATAGCCAGGTTAAGGATAAAAACACTTGCGGCAGACACCAAAAAAACAATGCACACTTTGTGGATTGATCAGCGGAGTATCTTTAAGAACTTTTAACTAACGGTAGTACTCGTTGTATTTGTTGTTTTTGATGCGCACGCACGCAGGCAACTGTTTGTTATTGATATTGCTGTTGTTTTGTTGTGTTTTGTATCGAGTGCGTGCGTGTGTGTGTGAGTGTTGAACTTTTGCATATAACTTTGGCGACGTCTGCTTTGATAGCGAATTTGTTTTTGTTTTTTTTTTTGTGTGTGTGCGTGACACGGCGATCAACAAACGCGGCGAAATATAACGGTGAACGGCTAACGATAAAACGCTGTGAACCAACAACAAAACAAGCGAGCGGAGCGACGAACGCACAACCCGAGCGGCACGAATGTTACTTTGGAACTGATTTCCGTCGTGACACCTTCAATGCGAGCAGCAGCAGCGCTAACGGCGGCCGCACTAGCAGCGCCCGAGCAGCGGCCGAGCAGCGGCAGCGGCAGCAGAAGTCGTTCGACCAGTCCAATTTGTTGTTGTTGCCTCTACTCTCGTCAGTGTTAGCGTCAGCGACAGCGACAGCAACAGCAACAACAACAAGCCCAAGCAACTTCCTTTTTCCACACTCGCACACTCACACACACATACACACACACACACATACGCGCGCTCTCACGCACGCACACATTGTGAGCGAGAGCGCAACGCTTTAGCAATGGCTGCCAGCCAGTACAGGCCACACTCGACATGTGCCAAAGCGAGACAACAGCATTGCGCGCAGCCGCGACTGCCTGGCTGGCTGGCAGCATATATATTTATAGATGCTGGCTGCGGGCTTGCCTTTGTCTCGCTCTAGCCACTGCTGTCGCGTAGCCAGTGTGAGCGAGCGCGCCGCACTTGGCAGCTGTATTTACCTATATGTTGTTGCTGTTTGTGTGTTTTTGGCCGAACCACACCCCCAAAAACAATGAAAATTGCTGCTGCTGCTGCTACTATGGTTGCTGTTGTTGTTGCTGCTGCTGGCTGTCGCTTCTTCGCACTCGGTTCAACAACCAAGCAAACTTTGCTTTTTATTTCGGTTTTTCTTGTTTTTGCACAAATTGTTTGATTCCCCTTAGTTGTTGTTGCTGCTGTGTTTTGCGCGCGCAATGAAATTTTAATGAAAATGACAGCCCAAACATACGCAAAACTCAGCAACTAAAGCAACGCAAAAATGGTTAGTTAGCGGGAATCAAATATATACAAAAAGAAAGGCAAAAAAGTAAAAAAAAGGAAAAAGAAAAACGCGCAAACTTGCCGAGTGTGCGGGGCCTTGGGGCAAGGGACTCACTGGTCAGGACGACAAGCACGCGCAACATCAGCAACAAAAATCGCTATGCACTGCGGCCCGCACTCAGAGATGTGGACGCAAAGCACGCCCCCTTAATAGCCCCGCAACCCCCCAAAACCACCACCAGCACCACCTCCACTCACAATTCAGGATCCTGTCGTCCCGTTGTTGAATAATCATTTACAGTTGCGTCTGGCGCGAGGATTTGAAAGTGTTGCTCGTAATAGCTTTGACCGGGCACTTTGAATCTTTAATAATTACACTAAAAGGACGCCCTTAACATATAGGAAGTTATACATATTTATGCACAACAAAGAATTTTTTTCCTTTTCTTTGTTTTTTTTTTGTTTGCTTTGGGGTTTGCTTAAGTTACACTTAATATATACATATGAAGACTTTTATTATTAATTTTATTTTTTACTATTTGTTAGACTTGTTCTCTTGTTAAAACACCGCGGCGACTCCACTGTACATGATAGTTAGCCTGCCCAGAAAAACAACAACAACAGTAAAGTGGGCAACAACAAAATGGTTGACATGGCCCCTTGTTCAACGAGGGGACAAAAAAACGACAAGTAGGGAAAACCTTATCAAATTTTTATGACAATTTGGAATAGCTGACGACAGTTTTTCTTTTTTATATTTATTTCACTCACACACACACACACACGCGTGCCTGGAAATGAGACGTGAACGAAAGTTGCGCAAAATTGTTTTATGGATTTTTCTTGTAAATTTTCGCATTTGACTGGGCTTGAAATTAAATTTCTGCGGCTAATTGATGTGTATACCAAACAAGATTTAATTAAACAAACAAACGCCCCAATCTCTCTCTCTCTCTCTCTCTCTGACTGTCTAGCAGAAAAGTCAGACAAAATTACAGTTATATTGCAGCTTAGCATACAATTTGGGGCCTGGCAAACAAAAAATGATAAAGCTGCGCAGAAATTTTGATAACATCTTTAAAAATGATTTAATTTAATAATATTAATAATATAATATTTACAAGATTGTTGGCATTTAAAGTAGATATAAAGTTTATGTAGTAAGTTAAATTTCAAAATATAATAATTTGTAACTTATTTTAAATTTTACAAATAGCAGCTAAAAAGCAGTTTTAATGCTGTCTAAAATAAACAGCTTATCGTGTGACTGAAAACAAACATAAGTATCCGAAATTGAACCGCTTACAACAATAATTCGCAAATAGCTTTAGACGGAGTTGAATGCATTTTTTATGTATTTTCCAACTAAGTTCTAAGCCCGCTTTCATTGTTTTAACAGCTCGGCGACCGGCGAAAATTTGTGCACATAAACTGCAACAATTTAATTATTAATGTTAAGTCGTTTAGCCCCATTGTACTTGGCAAGAGACAGAAACAAATACAAATACAAACATATATGTATGTACGTACTTTTATAAGAAGTAAAACACAAAAATAAATTCAACAAATTCATTAACAGCAAACCGAACAACATCGCAACGGCAACTAAAAAAAAGCTCTGCATAAATTTGTATCTGTATTTATGTGTGCGATTTTTTAACTACAGTTTCGCAAAATGCGGTTTACAAAACAAACAAACAACTTCACGCTCCGTACTTTTATTTCACGCTTCGGAATGAATGTTTTCTGCAAAAACGAGCCAAAGCAAAATAGAACTGAAAGCTTTTCTGTGTGTGCGTGTGTGCGAGTGTGCGAGTGTGCGTGTGTATATGTGTATATGTGTGTGTGGGTGTTCTGTGTGGGCATATGTGCAGGGTCCGACGCCATTGCCCTGCACATTTCTCATAGGCGACAGTTTTGATTGCAGGCGCGACAGGAACGCGACACTGAGAATGGAGAATATGGGCAAGGTGGAGATTTGCCCTCAGTATAAGTAGAGTATGTATGTGTGGGTGTGGGTGTTTAGCTACTGCACAATAATGACAACAACAGCAGCAGCAACTTTTACTTGCAACTTCGACTTGGACATGGACTTCAAGTTCGCCATTCGCCTGAGCGCTGATTAACGACAATTCGTTTGCCTGATTTTTTATTGCCACATGCAGCATGCCACAGCTTGTTGCTGCTGCTGCTGCTGCTGTTGCACATTCATTAGGCGCTGTCGTAGGCGCGTGTCCAGACTCCAGCCGCCAGCCGCCAGCCGCCAGCCTCTAGCCTCCAGTCGCAAGTCTTGGGCCAGTAAATTTCATTAGCGCCTGAGCCGTTGTCTTTTATTGTCTGAGGCGAGTTGCCTGCCAGGGGGCGGGGGGCGTGGCATAAATATGATGATTAAGTTGCATATAACAAGCAGCAGCAGCAGCAGCAACAAAAAGAAACAAAAGTTTGAAATGTGTGACAGCTGCGTCAATTGGCCAAACGCTGCGTATACGTAATATTTGCGATATCCATTGACGCAGAATTACCGCTGACAGCTACTCGCCAGCGGATTGCAAATCTACAATCTGTACAGCAATCCATTGAATAGGAAAGTCCCCGCCAAATACGTTGATTAATTTTTTACTACCACTGCAAATGCCAGCGATAATTGCAAGCTTGAAATTAAAAAGAGACTGCACAGAAATAATTAACAAAAAAAAAAACTAGAATAAATGTATAACTAGACAAATGCTAGCCAGGATCCACAGACAACTTAAGTAGTGTCAGAAAATTGAATGTTGTTCGCATAGATCTAATTGAGTCCTGAGGCAAGCTGTAATAAATATTACTTAGGAAGAGAATGCGGCCAAATTAATAGAGAGAACAATTAATTGATGGCCTGGGATACAGGCTTGAGGTGGCTTGAATGGCAGTTAGTGGAAAGCTGGAAAGGTGGAAAAGCGGGCAAGTGGAAATTCAGTCGAGCGATTCGTGTTCCGTTCATTAAAAGGCTGCGGCCCGAACAAATGTCACAAAGGATCAATGCAGCTGGTGCAGCGGACAGACGGACAACGCTAGACAAGCGAGCGGTCGCAGCGGGCAGCGGGCAGCGGTCAGCGGACGGCGGACGGCGGAGGTTAAAGCCTGGCTTAGAGCCGGGACCACCGTCGTGCGTTCGTGATGATGATAATGGTTTAGTTTTATACTTCGTGATGGTTTTATGATGCGGTTAAGCGCTCAAACCGCAAAGTGGCCGCGCGCGCGACCAGCGCAGCTTGCAGCTAATTCTAAGGACGAAAACGAGAACGAGAACGAGAACGAGAACGAGCCTGTGGCTGATGCTGAGCAACACTCAAAAGACGTCGCGTAAGCTGCACAAGTTTCGGTAAGACGAACCCAGGCCCACCACAGGACAGTGGCAACAACAGCTACCTGACACCGAGCCGGGCTGAGCCGCAGAGCCGCAGAGCGGCAGAGCGGCAGAGGAGAGCGCGCGACATAGAAAATAGCAAAAGGATTAACCGCATTCCGAGCTGTTGGTTTGGCTTTGGCTTTGGAACCGGCGAGCTTCGAGGACGCTGCGGTTAGCAGGATAAACGCCTTAATCGCGTTCATTGTTTCAGGGCAGGCCAAAAGCATGCGGAAACAATAAAAATGCGAGCGCATTAATCTCAGACGCTGGCTTGTTCGTTCGCTGAGTGCACCAGGACTCCAATTGCGAGCCCTAATAATTACCTGAAGCGCAAGGTGATTATGAGTTTATGATCTCACTCGACCTCGCTTCCACTCCCACTCCAACTATCTTTGTCTGTCTCGCTCTCGCTCTCGCTCTCGCACTCTGTCTCTGTCTGGCTGGCGGAGCGTGTCAGGTAGGCTGGCAAGGAATTTTAACTGGAAGCGGCCGTCGATGATAGTCGACGGCTTTACGCCTTTGCCAAATCCACGCTGACTTAATAAAGCTGAAAGCTGAACCCCCAGCATCGCAGCAGCAGCGGCAGCAGCGGCAGCTACTTGAGCTCACGGATTTATGGGTTTTCGGTAATTGAAACCCCGGGAACGGGACCAGTGCCAGTTACGGGCGCATCCAACGCGATATCGCTAACGGTGCTGGGCAACAACATTGACGATTATCAGCGATTATCACGTTTTCGATAATGAGATTTCGTTTTATGATTTCGCCAGCGTTTTTACCCCTTGCGGCACAGTTCCCCCGAATCGCAGTGCTTTTATTTTTTTTCTGTTCGTTTTTTTTTTTTTTTTTTTTTTTTTTTTTTTTTTTTTTTTTTTTTTTTTTCTTTTTTTTTTTTTTTTTTTTTTGTTTTTTCTTGCTGCTCTTGTTCTTCGTCGCCGGATTCTGATTGCAAGTTGGCTTAAGGGCGGTTTCAGCCACTCTGCCGACAATTAAGTTATGTCAATCCACTTGCCATATGCCAGCAGGACGTGTTTACACTGCGCCCAGGGCTGGGGACACTCCGATTTGGCCCTGCACGGCTGAACACAGCGCTCGACCTCAAAGCGATTAACGCTCGCAAACAAACGCTCGCATCAGCATATCCCAAAATATGTTCACTCACATGGGAAAGCGTCGAGTGTGCCCAACAAGTCAACTTGTAATACTAGCTCTGATTCTGATTTTTCCCTCTAAGGAGCTTTTTAGAAAGAAAACCAAATAATTGCCTAATAACATTTACATTTGCATATATTCATAGAGAAGAGTTTTTATGAGGGAGCGAAAGAGAAAGGGAGAGATGCTCTTTGAATTTAAGCATATTATTTATTTTACTCTCTCAATTATCATATTTAAAACTCCTCTTTAGACACATTGTAAATAAATCAAGTTATTAAAAAAAAATAATTACATTTTGAAACAATGAAGAAATATAGAAATTTAAAAGTTTTACATGGAAAAATATTTACCTTTTTTACTGCAACAATGTTTTGCAATTATTAACAATGCTTGGCAACTTGTTGACAGTTTAACAAATTGAGAGCTTAATTAAATACGAGCACAGTTTGTATGAATATTTTAAACAATTAACATCAAATACTTATTGCGATCAATTAATAATAATATATATATATTTTTATCCAACATTTAACTACGTTTGAAAAAACTGTTGACATAACTTTTGGAGGTAAAATATATATAATAAGTATTGATAAAAATGCTAAAAGTTTATTAGAAAGTTTATATGTGTAATCTGCGAAATGTTAAGAAAAAACATTTAATTAATAATTTAATTTAATAAAATAAAAAGATTATTTGACTTATTTATTGGAATTCTTTAATGTTTTCTTTTTTTTTAATTTCAACATATTTCACATATTAATTTAAATACTTGAATATACATTTTGTACTGTGCTCTTATCATATTTATTGTTTTCCACATGAAGGCAACTGCCATTTTTTCCATTCCTTTTCCATTTCCACGGCACTTTTCATTATGACATGCAAATTTTCGCGCTCCATTTGCAATTTCGATTTCCTTCTGAGCGGCTGATGATAATGCGATGTTTTATTTGCTTCTTCCTTAAGTCATTTCCATGCGCAGTGGGTTATCAAAAGATGTGTTTTCCATTTACGTTTTATTTGTTAAATTGTTGGCTTCTCGTATTTCCCAGGCCGTTACCCAGCTTACCGTGTGCCGCTGCGATTTTCATTAATAAAACTGACTTAAATAACAAAAGCAAATAAATCAGTTAAATAAGAGAGCACCAAAACCCAGGCCAGTAAAAAGCCATCGAAGAGGAAGAAGAAACCTGCCAACTTGTAGATCCAAACAACAACCAGTAAAAACAAAAAGAAGAAGAAGGAGAAGGAGAAGGAGAAGACGAAGAAGAGGCAGAGGAAGACGAAGAAGCCGTCAGTTCTGCTCTCGCTTGATCGACAGCCAAGTCTCGACTGGAGTCTCTCTGAGTGCTTGAAGATTTGTGGCCGTCCGTCCGTTCCGTGTCTTCCCATCTCCATCTCCATCTCCATCTCCATCTCCATCTCCATCTGCAGCTCGATCTCCAGCTCACAGCTACGTCTCGCAGTGAGTTGTTGCACGGCCGTTCATCATATACCCTTCAGTCCATTTAACACGTTTCTGACACTAATCCTGCCTTGATGAAACTAATTTTTTTCATGTGGCACGGCCTCCACAGTGCCAGTTGATTTATTTCAGCGTGCGCTGCTGGCGACCAACTTAGACAAAGTATGCAGCACATATATATATATATATATATATATATATATATATATAAATATATATGCATATCAGAGTGAATGACTGACTGACTGACTGACTGACTGACTGAACGACTGACTGACTGACAGTCGGCGAGTCTTCAGCGTTCGCCGTTCGCCGGTCTCAGCTTCTGCTTGAACTCACACGCAGCCAATTCAAGTGTAGCAACGTTTCGGTCCCAAGATCGCTGGCTGTGATATGTATGACTATATCTCTGGCATGATCTTGCCACAAATTAGTTTGGTTAGCTGCCGTTGGACGATGACGACGTCGTCGTTGTTGTTGTTGTTGTTGTTGTTGCCTGCCTCCGCGTTTTCCGCTGGCCATGTCAATCATTTAAAATGTGTATGCAACGATCCAATTCCGATGGTCGATGGTCGATGGTCGATGGTCGATGGTCGATCCGACTCCAACTCCAACTTCAACTCCAACTTCAACTGCGACAGAGAAAGAGAAAGAGAAAGAAACAGAGACAGTGCAATGTCATGCTTCATTTCCTGAGTTGTCAATTGGTTGGACTTGTTGGAGCGATTTCGCAGAGTTTCCATAAGCAGTTTATGGCCGGGATGCGCTCGCCTGCGATGAGTAGCCAAAAAAACACATACATAAACCAAGTAAAAGTGCTCCAGTTGCGACTGATTGACTACGAGTTACCCTGCATATAGCTCTTAATTTTAACGTAAATGCATATACATTAAGAATCGAGATATCTGAAATATAGTTACTAAATACGGAATTTAATATTCATTTCAATAAGAGTTGCCTTCTTCTTAGCGTGGGCATAGCCTGTTTCGTCGACACTTATTTTAAAGGGTATTGCAAGGCAGACATAAACATACATATATACATACATACATATATATCTGAAATATCCATAAGCAATATCTTTTTGGTGGCCGCTTTCGAACCGACAACAACAACAAATCTGAACAGCCAAAAAATTAGTTAGAAAGCAAAACAATAAATGTGAAAAACTAAAGCAGAGTATTACCGCTTAATGCCATTAAATGAGCAGCAGGTGCGCAACTGCCTCGTGCAAAGTGGGGCGGGGGGCGGGGGCGTGGCAGCGGACTGGAAGTGGGTGAAAGTGCGAGTGACACAAGAAAGTCACAGCGCAAGGCAGGAAAGATTTTAAAGCACAGTTGTGAAGAGAATCGGAAAGAGATTATAAATATTATATAATTATAAATAAATATACTCTGTGAATCAGACTTAGAGCATTGAAATTAAAAGAACAAAACCCAAAACATTTAAAATTATTACAATTAAAGTAAATTAAAAAAAATTACGTAATACAGTAAAGAACATATATACATATAAATGCGATCCTTAATGGACCAGATTCTTAAGATATCCGTACTGATATTAAAGTTTATGTCTTTAAACGTTAACGGTAACGATTTCGGTAGTAAACTTTTTGATTATTTAACATTTACTATAAGCGGGAATTCGTGGAACATTCTTTTATTTCATTTTATAGGCAATAAATGGCAAATGCCAGCAATGAGAATGACAGGCCCCAAAACACACACACACACACACACACAGTGGCCAAATATTAAACAAACGCCCCTCGCAAGCAAACAAAGCGAAACAAAGAGAACAGGAATAGGAAGGGCAACAACAAAGCGAGTGCGAAGAGTGCATAAAATGGTTGCAGACTGAGACGTCAGCGGTGTCAACGCCCATGGCGAACAGTGCGAAAAAGAAGAAGCGTGCACAGACGGAGAGCGAGCGAGAGTGAGCGAGAGGAAAGGCGCCGCTATGATCGATTGATTGCGGATCGGACCGATTGGGTGGGTAGCTCGCAAAGTGAGCAGCGAGCAGCCTCTTCAAGTAATTGCCAAATAATTGCATAAAGCATAATGCGGAGATAGAGAGAGGAAGAGAGCGAGAGAGCTCGAGAGCTCTTATCGATCGTTGCCCGCGGCGTTTGTTGCTCCTTTTTTTTTCTTGCAGTGCTCGCTGCGGGCTATTTGCACATCGGGTTACCAAAGAGCCCACAGATAGAGCCTAGCGATAAGCATACGCACACCCAGATCTCGCTCAGAGTGCGTGAGTGTGCGAGTGTGTGTCTGAGTGTGTGTGCAAGCATGCGCAATTAAAACGGGCTCAAGAGTTGAGAAGTAGTTGGGCCCGGTAATGGGAACGGCAATGGGAATGGGTTTGTGTTTAGGTTTGGGCTTGGTTTTGGTCTTGGTTTTGCTTTTCGTTTTTTGTGGGGTAGCTCGGCGAGAGGAGCCCTTCGGCAAAGGCAGACGCCGACACGAACAACAACAACAACCACAAACAACGCGATGCCCTTGCGAGTTTTTAATTGAATGCATTTCAGCGTAAAAGGTGAAAATACTTTTACCTCCTTAAACCAAAGAAACAAAAAAACAACATAAAAAATAAACAACAACAACAACAAAAAACACGAAGTAAGTAAGACACCAAAATGATGCCGAGCATATGCGAATAATGAATACCCTGAAACTGTTTACCTTTATGCTCCTTGAATCAGTGAAGATGTTGGTAAAGAAAATTAACATTAAATATTTAGGTTTTTTTTTATTCTAACGTTATAAACTTATATACACCTTAGCACTGTTTTTTCCAGTTATTCCAATTTATATACTTGATGTTTTCGTGTATATTATATATCTCTCTTTTCTCTTTTCTTTTGCCTATATAATAAATATTTAAATATGTAAAGTGCAGAAGATGGATTTAAAGACACCATTAAGTATATACATATTTATATATTCTCGATGAGAATATGAATTCTTAAACTTAGCTTAACTTTAACATGAACAACTGACAACTTGTTACAGGGTATCCTTTAGTCGTGTACTTTCTACGGGTGCTCGCTTGTTTTCTTGCTTTTTTGGCTTGCCCTGGCTGCTACGCCTGGTGCCTGCCCCTTCCTAGCCACAGTTTGCTTCGTTTGCTTATCAATTTCCATTTTTCCGGTTTTAAGCACACCAGCTCTCACACACACACACACACACACATGCACACTCTTGTCGCAGTTTTTGCTTTTACTGCTGCTGATTCTGCCTTCAAATTGTATTTACTTATGAATTTTGTATCATGTTGCTTCGCATTTATTACTTATTACATATTATGTGTTATTATTTATGAGCTTTTTTTTTTACCTGTACATTCGTTTTTTGTTTGCCTCTCTTTTATGTACAGCAACCTAAGTAATATGGCCAACACAAGAAAGAAGGTAACACATATTTAGTCTTCATTGATTAATGTATTTTTGGTTAACCTGAAGCTTAAATATATATTTTTAAAATAATTAAATCTAGTGTCTAAATTCCACAGTATAAACTCACTTTAGTGGACAGTAAATTGTGTAGTTATGATTTTTTAAAAATTGTTTGCAGTCATTTTATTTAAATGTATCTCTGCAATTTGTAAGTAAGTAAAACTTTTCCTTGTACTCTGTCTCTTTCCATAGCTCTCTCTCTCTCTCTCTCTCTCTCTCTCTTTCGCTGTCCAAGCTGCCACATCAAGAATGTAAAGCAATCAAATAAAAGTTAGCTGCAAAATTGCGCATACGCCGCGTAAGCGGCCTGCAGGCAACTGTAAATAAAATGAAACGCTGTGTGTGTGTAGTGTGTAGTGTGTATTTGTTTTGTATCTGCATCTACATAGATAGATATATATATATATACACACATACATATGTGTGTTTGTCCATTGTGCGGTATTTCCGGTGGCGGCCAAAGGAAATTTTTATGACGTCAACGAGAATGGGAAGGTCGCAAACAAACGGAGCAACGGCAACAATGCCCTCTCAGGTAGTTCCCCCAAAAGCTGTAAAGTTTTCTCCTTTCAGCGCATAGAAACCGATAATACGAAGCAGACGACCATATGAAATAATCATAATAAGAATAGTAATAAAAATAACCCAAAAGCGCCCAAAACTCAAATCGACGCTTTCTCAACAAAGCTGTGGCAAGTCTCAAAAAAAAAAGGGGGGGGGGGAGGGGGGAGGGGGGCGGGGGTTTATGGGGAACGTTTTCTGAATAGCGTTAAAATTGGCTCGGTGTCCATCGTGCGG